>CANYBF011050140.1:0-10928 GCA_948192965.1 Dalechampia spathulata | reverse complement strand
ATATATATATATATATATAAAGTTTACGGAATGTATGAGATCCTTTGTAGGATAATTATTAATTTTCTCGATTAGAAAATTAATAGTCATTCTACGGGAGCATGTTACGCAGTTGGAAGACATGACAATCATTTAGGTTTTGTATCTTTTTGATATCTTGGTACCATCTACTCTCTCCTCTTGGAAATAGAATTGGATATTACAATGCATCATAACATCCATAGAAGTGTTTGATTCTGTATTATTATCTTGAATGGGCATGTACTATTATTTCTTTATCTAATGCTCCATTTGGGTTATTGCCTTCAACCTATATACCTGTCATGTCTTCTTTTATTAGAGCTTCATATTGATGATTTGTTCCTATATTCCTTCTTTTGATCCAGATGTTAAGGTTATCATAAGACTCATAAGTATTAAGTCTTTGGAATACCTTAACATAAGGATTTTCTTCTAGAATCTTCATTAGCCTCCTTATATTTTCTTCACATAAAGTCACATTCTTCATTATCTTCATTCTATTTTGTACCTCATTAATGGAGTCATAAAAGTACAATTGAAAATATCATGGAATCCCATCTATTGGTACTAATTGTGGCAAGTCATGATATATTTATCATTGTGTTTTAAATGTGTAAACTTCATTTATATTTGATGTTAGTTCCTTATCCAAATTGATACTAATGATATGAATGCAAATAAGATATTATATAACATGTTATTTATTTGGAATTCCTTTGCTTTTTTTGAGCCTAAAGTGAATAATTGCAACAATTTTTCAGGTACATAGGCTTTAGGTAGTTTAACATTTCCTTTTTGGCAATAAAATATTGGTGGTTCATGCTCAAATCTTTTTGTTCCATAGTAATTGCAATTTAAAATTTGTTTCAACTTATCTAAAGTAAAGCATACAGACTTATGTATTTTGTTTTTTGCAAGTTAAGTTCGTAAGTATTAAAAATTATTATTATAATAATATTGATATTAATATTTTTGAAAATTTTCTATTTATCTTTTGTTCCTTGTACTTCCAATTGAGCTTTGCATAACCATTATATTCTTTATCACTTTGTATTTGGATTTTCATTGTTCAATGTTTTATTCACATATAAACTTTTGATGTTTCTTTTTTGTTTTGTTTTGCTCTTTTCATGTTATCTCTTCTTTTCTGTTCATCAATGATAGCTTTGTACTTCTTTTTAACCTGAAAAAATGTTATAAATTTGATATTTTATATGTAAAAAAGTGAGATGAAATTTGATAACATCATTTTATCTGATCATTTTTTATCGTTGTAATTTTAGACTATGGATTTGGATTATTGTTGTGATTGGAGTTACTTTTACCTAATATTATGATAAAATTAGAATCATGAATTTATAATTGAATAATTTTAATTTTTGTATTCAATATATTAATAGTTATATAAAAAATCAAAAATTGAAAACATAAAGTATTAATTCTAATGAATTTTATACAATATAATGTAATTAATAAATATAATTGCAATCACAAATTAAAAAGATATGAAGGATACTAATAAAATATCATGTTGAAAATATAATTGAAATAATATTTTTTAGGTAATGACATGATACTTTGAACTAATAAAGATGTTTAAATTGTTTTAAAAATGATATTTGAATTTATTATAATTTTTTTAAAAAAGTAACAACATTTTTATTAAGATACTAATTTACTAATTTAAAAAATATAATTCTATTATATGATTCCATCTAGCAATATCAACAAACTAATATAAGGTTAAATCAATAACATTCATAGAATAATATATTAAACATTATATTATCCATAACACGATATAAGTCTATAATATATCCATTATATATTAATTGATATACTTTGATGAATTAGTTAATACAATAATTATAAATTAATAGCTTATTATGTGTACTAATTCAAATTTTTAATTTTTTAATTTTACTATTAAAATAAACAAATTAAAAATGTAAATTAGGTGCATAAATGCAAAATGTAAATTAGTATTATTAATTTGTAATTACTATATTATTTATATTATATATTATATATATTATTTTTATTAGATAAATATTACTAATTGTATTTTTATTTGTTAGGAGGTAATTATTTTATATTTTATGCTATATTCTCTAATTTATACTATTTATAAAGATAAAAACTACTAATTTTATTTGTACTTTTTAGCTACTAAATTTTATTCAAAGATGATTACTACTAATTTTCTTTTTATTTATTAACAATTACTTATTTTATATATTATATTATATTATTTAATTTTAATCTAAATAATTTTTTAGTAGTAAATACTATCATTTTAGTAGATAAATATAAATAAGAAAATAAATTTTTATTTAATATAAATTAGTGTATCAAATAAATTTATTAATTGTAATTATTGTATTGTTTTATATTTTTATTAAAATTTTTTAATTTAAATATTACTTTTTAAAACATATCAAAAATAAATATAAAATGAATTTAAAAAATATAAATAATTAAATAAATTTTTATTTAATGTTAATTAGTGAATAAAATAAATTTATTAATATTAATTAGCATAATATTAAATTAAATTAAATTTTATGTAATTATCTTATTAAATTTGAAAAATGGATACCTTAATATGAATTAATATAATATTAAATAATTATATCATTATTAAAATTAATAAATTGAAAATGTAAATTAATGTATAATTTAAAGCTAAATACTACTCATTTTATTTATATTTATTAGCTACTAAATTTTATTCAAAGTTAAAAACTACTAATTTTATTCAAATATAAATATTACTCATTTTATTTCTATTTGTTAGCTACTAAATTTTATTTAAAATTAAAAATTACCAATTTTATTTATATTTGTTAAGTATTAAATTTTATTCAAAGTTAAATACTATTAATTTATCATTAATTACATATTAATTGTTAAATATCTTATTAAAAATCTATCATTTCTTTAATTTATTAATTATAATTAGTATATGATTTTATATTTTTGTTAAAATTTAATATAATATTCTATTAAATATTAACAAATTAATATAAAGTTAAGTCAATAACATTCACATAATAATATATTAAACATTATATTATCTATAACACAATATAAAATCTATAATATATTATAATTTATAATTTTAATAAATATCTCATAAAATATAAATTAATTATTAATTAATAAATACAAATCAAATTAGTAGTATTTATGTTTGAATAAAATTTATCTAGGTTAAAAAAATTAGATAATATAATATAAATTATAAAATAATAAGTAATTAATAAATATAAATAAAATTAGTAATATTTATTTTCTATTATTTTATTATTTTTATTTGTTAGATTAATTTTTATATTTATTTTAAATAAATTTTAAAAAGTAATATTTATCTTTATGTAAATTTTAAAAAATAATATTTATCTTTGAATTATTAAAATTAAAAGAAGGAGGGATAAACTTGTATTTTCACTTTTTCCCTTTCTACTTTTAATATATATATGATATGAGATATAAAAAATGATTATTACATAACAAAATGATTAATTTATAATATTTTTAAGAAAGACTATAAAATAAATTTTAAAAAGTGGTAGATTCATGTGAATAAACGTCCGAGTGAGGATTATCATGGGCCGACCTGAAGCCATTAAGCCGTTTCTAAATCCGTGACGAACAGTAGAAAACCTAAGAGGATAAAAATGTCAATTCTCTAGGAGTGATCTAGGGTTTTAAGACTTCCCTTTCTATTAGCACCACTTATTCTTCAACGCCTCTTCCATTGTTGCTGTGGCACATAGCTCTGGAAGGTCGGTTTCTTCTGTATCTGCTGATGTCCGCCGAGTTTTACAATAATTCTTATACTAATCCCCAATTTTCGTTATTTAATGCAGGTAAGTAGTTAGACGAAAATGGTTGAGAAGTCGAAAGGCCGTAAAGAGGAGGTTGTTACCAGAGAGTACACTATCAATCTCCACAAGCGCTTGCATGGCTGGTAATTGTTTGTTTTCTTGTTAAACTCCCTTTTTCCCTTTCGTTTTGTTACAGGTTTACTGGATATTTGGTTGCGGTTTGATTGTTGGGGGGAGGTTTGTCTGGTCGTGTTAGCGACATGGAAGTACTCAATTAAATTAGAAATGCCATAGTTGCTTCAACTTCAAAGAAATAACCAAGTCATGTGAATGAAATTCCGAATTGAATTGAAAGCTTGCACATGGTTTATGAGTACCGATATGGTCTGACTGTTGAATAGGAAGAAGAATGGGAGATCGGATTATTCGATTCCATTGATATCCCAGATAGATGAATGCTATTATGCAATGCTTGGAGCTTGGTTTTGGCAGTAATTTGTATGATTAGTTGCATGATGATTAGTTGCATGAAGAAATATTAACAATAAAATATTATATTGGTTCCTTACCAAATGTAATGCAATTATCTGGAAAACAGCACCTTCAAGAAGAAGGCACCCAAGGCCATAAAGGAGATAAGGAAGTTTGCTCAGAAAGCGATGGGAACAAAGGATGTTAGAGTGGATGTCAAGCTGAACAAGCACATATGGAGCAGGGGGATCCGCAGTGTACCAAGGAGGATCAGGGTTCGCATTGCTCGCAGGAGGAACGATGATGAAGATGCAAAGGAGGAGCTCTACTCTCTTGTCACCGTAGCAGAAATTCCCCCTGAAGGATTGAAAGGGCTTGGCACCAAGATCATTGATGATGAAGATTAATCCTATTTGTGTTTTGACAATTTCCAATTTTAGGCTACATTGTAATGGCAGATTTTGCAAATTTCACTTGCTTGAGGACCATTTCTTGTTATGGAGTTCCGTTTCTTTATGCTGCTTTTTGTCATTTATGAATGCCTGAACCTTTTTTTTCTCAGAAAATCTTATTTATCTACATTCGACCCAAAAGTGAGCGACTCAGTTGAATCATTCATTTTCTCTGATGAGGGCCCTCATTATGCCTTAATCTGCAGTCTCAGGAAAATCCCCTTACAATTTTGAGATGGGCCAGCGTAACCGCCAGTTTCATGAAATCCATGACACGTTCTCAATTTCTAGAAAATCTGTGTAGCAGCGACCTGCTATTTTCTGGAGAAACAATGGTAATGTTGGTAACATCAGTTGAAGTGCAATATTTTCTTCTTGATCTTGCTTATAACGGGGATTGTACCATTCTTTCCCATGCCCCATGCCATTGAGTCAAAGGCTACTAGGCTGGTAGAAATGCAACATGATGAAAGGATTATGGTAATAAAATTTTGCTGATACTGGGAACGTTCATTTTAAATTTACTAAGTATAAAAGGGAAGCACCAACTGCCTTCGATTATTCAAATGAGAACTCAGCCTGGCCAACTGTCTACACCGCAAGGAAAGGCACCTGTGGACTGTTTCTATGTAAAATGTGATTCCTTCCATCAGTGAACCATGCTAATTATCCATCCTGCTAATTCTTGAAAAGCCACTTCATGAGCTCAACAACACTAACGGAGCAAATGAAAATTTGGGTCGCAAAAATAATTTAGCTGGCCTTGAAAGCATACATGTATCCTCTAAGCTTTCTAACTTCTTCTGACGACTCAGTAAGTAGATGGTCAACATAGAGAGATGCCCCAGTTCCACTGCAATTCAAGAACCACAAATGTCAATTTTAAGTAAAACTTGATCAACTAGATGGTCACAACTATATAGGAACTGGAGACAACTGACCTAAGAGGACCAAATGGAAGCCAGATGACATCCCATCGAAAACTTGGCATCCTAAAACACGAATAGGTATCAATACAGTCAAGCTACAAAAAAATTGGGCACACCATATGCATGTTTAGTTTTGAATTTTCAGCTTTCTCTACCATGAATGCAATTTTTGGTCTTGGGTAGCATAGTGAACATTCAGCAGCAAAAAAACTTTCTAGTCTTATAAGTTAATGAACTCAACAAAAAAAAAAAAAAGTACGTGTATATACAACATCTGCTAGGCATTGCGTTTACCTCAGCATGTGATACAACCAGAAAACTGCTAATGCAGTTCCCACAATGAACGAGTACCAAATCCACTGCCTGTGATACTTTGAATTATGAAGAAGCCCCGAGATGGTCAATGAGCATGCTAATACGCCTATCCAATCTATTAATGCACCAAAAATTAGCAATCTAATCTATAAATTTCTCGATTCCTATAATAATTGACAAAGAATTAACCATTTTAATCCATGGAGCAAGCCACGATTTCACATTCAAAAGAAAAGAAAAGAAACAAGCCAACAACATAAAAAATAGCTCATTTCAACTCTTAAGAACAGAAAAAACAAAACTTGCATTGCATTGAGACACTATGAGCAAATATGAGCTTCAAAGCAAGTGTTTTCTCGAAGCAACACTGAAGAAAAAATACATTATATATTTACATAAATAATTCAAAATTGATTTGGCAATAAAAGTAAAAGAGACAAACCTGCAGATATTACCAACAGTGAACTGATATCTTCCATGAAGTAAGCATGATACCTCTTTTAATTGAAAAATAAGAAGTAAGAGCTTATGAAAAGAAAAAAGATAAACAATCGTTACACCGATTATTGAGCTGATCGACTGGGCTTACCAATTCCCATGGATTTGTCGCTTGCTGGTAAATGGAGTACAGATAAAACGCAGCGTAGCAGAATAGAAGACCTGCAAACACTCTCTACAAAAATAATAACAATAATCATACTTTTTATTAGGAATATGGAAGCAAAATATTTTTTTTTTGAAAAAAAAAACAGAAATAGGAAGAGTAAGAGGAACAGAGTACCCTCCACTGAAGAGATTGCTCTGATTGCGCTCTTTCGAGGGATCTAACCAATTCCTCTTGCTCTGTGAGTTTCAGATTTAAAAAAAAAAACTAAGCAGCGAAGAAAATAAGAAACAGATACAAAAGGTAATCAATTAAATCTCTGTTTGGCAGTTGATAGAAAATGCAGACATTATGGTTTATGAGGGAAAAACCTTCGGTGTCCATGGGACGAGAATCGGGATCATCCCATGTTGGGAGAGATGACTCGTTTTCACGATATTTTCTCCAGTTTCTAGCCAGCTTCTTCATCTCTTCACCCCTTCCCTCTCCCACCAATTCAAGCTGCTATACAATTTAGGCCCAATCTTGACCTTTTTAATGGGAAATTTACGAAAATAAGGAGTTTTCAATTATGTTTTTGATAAAGATCAGACCCTTTTTATAAGTTTTGCAAAACTAACAAATTTTCCTCAATTTTAAAGGGTAATTTCGTTCACTGTCTCAATAATACTTTCTCTCCATTCCTAAATTTAAAAACTTCATAAACTTGTACTTGTATTTTACAAAAATTTTTATTAGTAAATTTAAATAGTATAAGGTATAAATTGATTTTTTAATTTTATTTAAAAGTAAAAATTATACTTTAATATTTTTAATTTAATTTTTAACATTTAAAAATAATTTTTATGTTTTTATAATCATAACTTTTTAAACACTATCTTTAAATATATTTCTTATATCATGATTTTTTCAAAAATATTTTCTAAAAGAATTATAAAAACCATTTTAAAAATATAAAATGAAAAATTATTTTGTAGCATTTAATTTAATTCAAAATCTATTTTAAAAAATCTAAATTTGATATCATTTATTTTCATTATTGAGAGCTTAATATAAATAATAAGACTATTATATTATTTATCATAATTTATTTTAATAACTAAATAAATGAATATATATTTGAAATCTCAAAGTAAGCAACATACAAATTATACTGATTCGGCATAATAATTGTCTATGTTCACTCTCCTAAGTAGTAAACTTAAGATTCCATTAAAATCTTTCAACATTACACAAATGAATTTCTTAATCAAGAATCTTAACCTTAGTATTTTGTAGGTTAAGACTCAAATCTTTATAATAGAGTTCAATCTCACCAAAATCTAACCAAATAACACTCTCAGTTACAACAACAATATCCATATAATTGCTCTCACCAACCCAATACAAAGTAATCAAAGTAGAGCAATTAATGAATTCAAGTGAATAATAGTAATTTGAGAGAGAAGATGCAATAGCTCAAAATTCAAGTTATTTATTTGAAGAAATGATTTCTCAACTTTAAATATACTTCTCTCTCAACAGGAATTCATTACACTAAGCATTTAATGCAAATAGTTTCATTGAAACTTTTTTAAGTTAAATAAAAAAATTTATGCCTAGAGTTGCATAGTACATTCATATGTCCAAATGGTACACTTGTATGAGTGCTAAAAACTTCAAGTTCAAATTTAGGTAGTGGTAGTGGTACAGTCGTACATAATAAATGGTATGCCCGTATTAAAGCTTCTGCCAAAAATGTTAAATTTGTATAAAATGATCCACAGGTTCTCGGTATGCCTGTACAATTGTTTGCAACCTAAAATAACATAATTCATGTCAAAATGATATAAATTATTTATTAACATCAAAATCCATAAACAATAGGATCAATAATCTTCTCGTTTTTGATGTTGACAAATAATTTACCAAATACTACAATCTCCCTATCACTATGAGCATATAACCAATATATGCATGTTTATTATCATTCATAATAAAACATAAGATATAAAGTAAAAGTTTCATGATATTCATCAAAGCAAAATACCAACATCATTAACAACCAAATGTTCAAATACATAAACCAAAGTAGTACCAATAACAAATAAATTAAAAACCAACCAAACATAATAAGCAAACAAATTAAAAGCAAGTCTAAACATGAATCCAATCCAAGCCAAACCAACTAAAAGCAAGTCCAAACATGAATCCAATCCAAGCATATCAATCCAAGTATATCTCCCCCTTTGGTAACAACAAAAAGGCATCAATTGGAAGAGGGAAAAGCTGGATCAAGTTGAGTTTGAATGCTTTAGAGAGTAACAGTAGTGAAGGTGTAGAAGTTTTCAAAAATATCAAATTGAGACTCAAGCTTATCAAAGCATTGATCAAAGCCATCAAGTCTAGTGTTAAGAGTTGCAAACTACCGTGTTAGAAGGTCAACTATAGAAGGAGGGATAGTAGGATTAGCTGCCGAAGAATAACCACCCTCACTCTACCATTGGCATTTGTGATGAATGGTAGCCTTACGATGAGCCGAGCCACGAGGGGAACTAGTAAGTGGATGGAACACAATTGGAGTATCATCCTCAGAAGGAATAGGGACACTCATATGATGATAAATTTCTATAGCCTTAGCACTATAAAGAATAACTATGTTATTTGGTAAGTCATTTACCAAAATATACTCAAGATGCCGCTTGATATATTCCTTATGAGTGGAGTATACGCCTATTCTGTTTGATTCAAGAAGCAATGCATGTTCAACGAAAGAAAAGATCTAAATTTTGACTAAGAAAACTAAGGGACGGAGCATTTGAGGGAAGACCTTTAAGAGCACGACATATATAGAGAATGTGAGGACCATAGAGGATAGAATGACCAGGATTGTTATGGTCACCGACTTCAACAAATTTTTCCTAAAGCCAACGACTCGTTTGAATATGAGAACCAGTAACCATGGTATGAAGAAATAGCAAATCAGACCCAGTTATGGTATCATTATAATTAGTTCTACCAAAAAGAGCATATGAAATAAGGCAATGATAGTAAATAAAGTAGGAGATTTAAAACATGATGCCTTAAGTTTAGAGGCACGAAAAGGAATATTTAAGGCAATATCTTTCCAAAAAGCATGTTTATCAAAATTAGCAGATTTAGCATTATGAATACCATCCAAATGAAAATTAAATAGCTTATCAAACTAAGTTTTGGAAAGTTCATAAGGCCTATGAAACATTTTGAAAGTGTATGATTATTTGGACTTATGTGTTTCTAGTTTAAAAGTATAGAGAAATTCAAGAGTAAGGCTATCAATACATTAATTGCCAAGGAAAGCTAAAGTAGACCAACCAACATTAGACATATAATGCCAAACCTCATCCTTTATTCCTATTAAATGAATGGTAGTAACATAAGCAAAACAACATGGGGTAAAACATTTTCTTAAAAGAATACCTTTACACTTTATGAATTGAGGACCATGGAAAGGTGGAGGAGTTTCTTCCTTTACTTCTTTACCTTTGTCCTTGAGTTGAGAAGAGCTTCCACCCTTAGAAGATATGATAACAATGAAAAAGAGAGAAAAACATTAGTTTTGTTAGAGGAGTGAGAGAAAACACAAGTTTTCTTTGAAAAATGAGAGAGAAATGCAAGATTGAGGTTTGGTGAAAGAGAGTATGAAAAGATTTAAAAAAAAAAGTAAAGAGATAATGATATAGGTAAAACAATGTTGAGAGGAATTTGAAAAGAAAAGAGGATAAAAATGGTTTTAGGAGATGAGGAAATGAAGGATAAATAACGGAGCGAGAAAAAATTTTGGTAAAAATGAATTTTAGGGATTTGGAGAGACAAAATGCAGAATCACGTATGGGCATACCAAAAGAAGCGTACAACCATACAACAATTACTGGAACTTAAGGAATACAAAAGATTCAAGTGTACAGGTGTACCAAGACAAGCAAATGATCATATGCCAGCTATTGAAACTTTTAGAAAAATAGAAGAGTTGAGTGTATGGGTGTACCAAAAAGGTTGTACGACCATACATTAACTACTATTAAAATTTTTATGAAGTAGAAATAAGGACATATAGTTGTACCAATCAACACATATGACTATACAAAAGCTTCCGTGAAAAATTTTAAGAAACCAATTGTGATTCCCCGTCGCCCTAGAAAATGCGACGTGCAAAGTGGTGTGATAAATGTGCACAATGAAAATACGTGGAGTCGCCACCCGACTCATCTAGCTAACTCAATTGAGTAACTAAACAAGTCAGGAAAAACCCGAGCCTTCCTGCTGAGGGAAAGCAGCCCGAATTTCT
>CANYBF011049919.1:0-25246 GCA_948192965.1 Dalechampia spathulata | reverse complement strand
GTTGTATTAAATACCCAAATTATTTTATTTCCTTATTTTGCTTTCTTTTATTTGGGTGGGTTGTATTTGCCCACATTACTTTCCTGCTTTTTATGCTTTCTTTATGCTTTCTTTATGCTTTCCTTTATGCTTTCATATTTGTGTATTCTCTCTTGTTTGCCGTATGCCATGAAAAATATGCTAATTGAACTTAAACCTAAATGTGTGCTTAGGAGCTTTCTTTAGAATTAAACAAAGTGAACATAATAAAATGGAATACGAATAAATTGAAACCCCGAACCCAAACTCTGAAGAAATTCAGGCCGCTTTCCAACACGGGAAGGCCCGAGTTTTATTTCCTAGTTTTCTTTTAGTCATTCAATTGAATTGACAAATCAAACTAGGTGGCGACTCCACATCACAAAACACATTGTTTTCAAAATCAAAATGGGAAATGCCATTGAGAGCAAGCACCACGGCATCTCACGCCGAACAGCATGCTGGGCTCCCGCGTCCGGGACGCCCTACTCTCACAAAGTGATTATGGAAAAGAATTTCAAAATGAGAGCTTTAAATCTTTTTATGATTTACATGGTATTTATCATAACTTTTCATATCCTATAACTCCTCAATAAAATGGGGTAGTTGAAAGAAAAAATTGAACTCTTTGTGACATGGCACGTATAATGCTCAATGAGTATCAATTGCCTTCATACTTTTAAGTTGAAGCAATCAATACCTCTTGTTATGTCATAAATCAAGTTCATTTAAGATCAATTTTGAATAAAATTCCTTATGAGCTATGGAATGGTAGAAAACCAAGAATTTCATACTTTAAAGTATTCAGTTACAAGTGCTACATTTTGAACACCAAGGATAACCTTGGAAAATTTGATTCCAAAACTGATGAGGGTTTATTCTTAGGATATGCAACATCTAATAAGTCATATAGGGTGTTTAATAAACATTTTTTAAGTGTAGAGGAATCCATGCATATTGTTTTTGATAAGACTAACTCACTTGGTCCAAGAAAGGACATTATTGATGATGATATAGGAATTCTTTTGGAACAAGGAGAAGAACATGAGAACCAACAAGAAGCTATTCTAAACGATGTTGAAAAGGAAGAAGTGAATGATCTTCCTCCTCACCTTATTGTAACTCATATCGATCATGATCTTCCAAAGGAGTGGCAATTTCCTAAGAGATACTCTAAGGAGCAAATTATAGGTGAAACATCCAAAAGGGTAACTACTCATTCTCATTATAAGAATATTCATAATACTCTTGCTTTTATTTCTTAAATTGAACCTAAGAATGTTAATGATGCCTTGAATGATGACAGTTGGGTGTTAGCTATGTAAGATGAATTGAACCAGTTTGATAGGAATAAGGTATGGACCTTATGATTGAGTGTTAAAATGTCATATTTTATGCCCATAAAGCACCCATTTTAGCATTATTTATTTGTTAGAATAGTTAACTTATGTACATTTTGTATTTTGCAGGTCAAAACGATGAGTTTTAGGAAAACGTAATTAAATGGGAGTTTTTAGAGCTTATTTGGATTTTGGAGTCTCGAGACACCACTTGTGGGCATAAGACTAGGCAAAATGACTTGTCGAAATTGTGTTTTGGGAAGAAAAAGTTGAGTTGAACCTAAGAATGTTAATGATGCCTTGAATGATGATAGTTGGGTGTTAGCTATGTAAGATGAATTGAACCAATTTGATAGGAATATGGTATGGACCTTATGATCGAGTGTTAAAATGTCATATTTTATGCCCACAAAGCACCCATTTTAGCATTATTTATTTATTAGAATAGTTGACTTGCATACATTTTGTATTTTGTAGGTCAAAACGGTGAGTTTTAGGAAAACGTGCTTAAATGGGAGTTTTTAGAGCTTATTTGGATTTTGGAGTCTCGAGACACCACTTGCGGGCATAAGACTAGGCAAAATGACCTGTCAGAATTGCATTTCGGGAAGAAAAAGTTAAGTCGAACTCAAATTCATGCAAGCTGGAAGCTGATAAGGCTTGCGGGTATAAGGAACACCAAAATGACAACATCTGGACAATTTTGGAGATTAGATGAGGACGAGTTTTACTTACGCTGAATCTCCTTAAGTTGGACGAAAAAGTGATTGGAAACAATTCAAACTCTTTTATCTGAAGATTAGGATTAATATTTATTTTTATTTTATTTATTTTTTCCTTCCTCTTATAAATAAGGACGTATGTATGGAGGAGGGGGAGCTAGTTTTTCTTGATTTTTTGGATATTATTCTCGGTTTAGTTTGATTTTATTCATTCCTTTTTACTTTAATTCCAATTTTATTTTATTTTATTTTTATTTTATATTTATTTTGCCCATGATGCTAGGCTAGGTGATTGTTCTTCCCAATTGAAAGCAACTCAAGTCATTCATTAAATGATTATGTGAGATCTAAATGATCCTAATTCCATTGGTAAAGCACTATTATCTCTAATTCTGAGTCGCATAGAACCATTATTGTTCCTAGTGGATGTAAATAAGGCATGTTGCATGTTTCTAAGTTCTAGCATATAGCTAAGCGGGTTGTTTGATACGGAAAAGTCACTCAACTTATTGGAGTGGTAAAGCAGGATGCTATCTTTGTTGCAACACGTGGTAGTACTTCTGTGGGTTAGAGGATTTAGTTTGAACACGAGGGATGCTTGGGTCCAATTGTTAACTAGGGTCAGGTCTTCCTAATTCTTAATGCAATTTCGAGATGACTTAGCGAGAATCTATTTCCACCATATCTATCCCGGGATTAGAGATGTTTCATAGAGCTTATTTCATGGCATCTTACAAATAAGGGAAGATTGGGGCGTGCGAGAATTGCTTGGTAAATTATAACCGGGTTAGTGTCATTATTCCTTTTGGACTATTATTGAATCAATGATCATATTCAATTAATGAATACTTGATGCTTTTAGTTGGGAGAATTACTTTTTATTGATTTTCTCAAATTTATTTTATTTGTTTCTTCATTTGTTTTAATTACTTTCCGATTCATCTAGTTTATTTTTAAACACAAAGAATTAAGTGAGTTGAAGCCATCTCTGTGGGGTTTGACTCTTACTTCCACTGCTACAAAAATCATAATTCCAACATGTGGCTTATAAGGAATTAATTTGACGGAAGCGACATCCGATCACCTTAGTACCTAAGCCTAAAGATGCTTCTATTATAAGAACTAGGTGGGTGTTTAGAAAGTGGTGCCATAACTAAGAATAAGGCTAGGTTAGTGGCACAAGGTTATTGTCAAGAAGAGGGCATATATTTTGATGAAACCTTTACACCCGTAGCTAGATTAGAAGTCATTAGAATATTGTTGGCATATGCATCTCACATGAATTTCAAATTGTTTCAAATGGATATGAAAAGTGCTTTTCTAAATGGTTTTATTGATGAATAAATTTTTATAGCACAACCCCTTGGTTTTGAAGATTTTGAGTTTCCAAACCATGTTTTTAAACTTACCAAAGCTTTATATGGCCTTAAACATGCCCCTAAAGTTTGGCATGATAGATTAAGCAATTTCTTGATTGATAATGGTTTTGAAAAGGGTAAAGCAGACATAACACTCTTTATTAAACATTACAAACATGATATTTTACTTGTTCAAATATATATGGATATCATATTTGGTGCTACTAATGGAGATTTGTGCAAGGATTTTTCAAAGTGTATGCAGAGAGAATTCAAAATGAGCATGATATGAGAATTGAAGTATTTCTTAGGACTTCAAGTCAAACAATGCAAAGATGGAATATTCATCAACCAATTCAAGTACACTCAAGAGATGTTGAAGAAATTAGAATTAGAAGATGCTAAAGCTAGCAAGACTCCTATGAGTACTACAATAAAGCTTTCCTTAGATGAAAGTGGTAAACATATAGATCAAAAGAAGTATTGAGGTGCGATAGGTAGTTTGCTTTACCTAACTACTTCTAGGCCAAATATCGTGTTTGCTGTGTGTATGTATGTTAGATTTTAATCATCTTCTAGGGAATCTCATTTGAGTGCTGTGAAAGGATTTTCAAATACTTGATTGGAACAATGCATTATGGCTTGTGGTATGCTAAGAATGACTCTTTTAGCTTAATTGCCTATTATAATGCTGATTTTGCTCGAAATGTGTTAGATAGGAAAAATACATCTGGTACTTGTCATTTCCTAAGAAATTGCTTGGTTTCTTGGTTTAGCAAGAAACAAAATTATGTATCTTTATCTACTACAGAATCTGAATACATATCTGTATGTTATTATTGTGCTCAAGTGTTATGGATTCAACAATAATTAAGGGATTACAATGTTTGTGTATCTTGCAATTTTATTAAATGTGATAACACTAGTGCAATAAACTTATCTAGGAATCCCATTCAACATTCTAGGACAAAGCACATTGATATTAGACATCATTTCTTGCATGATAATATGCAAAAAGGGAAGGTTGTATTAGAATTTGTTGATATAACTCACCAATTGGTAGACATTTTTACGAAACCCCTTAGTGAAGAATGTTTAAACTTCATCAAACATGAGCTAGGGATGATAGATGGATCTTTTTTGAAGTAGGAATCCTTGATGGACTTTAAGAAAAATCTCATAACTCTTCAAAATTTTCTAAATTTTTAGTCTTGTATGGCCATACGACATATGGTACACCCATACAGATCCTTAAGATTCATTTCTAATTTCTGTTGAATGTCTCGTACGGCCATACATCCTTTTTGGTATGCCCGCACACATTTAAACTTCAAATTTCCAAATTTTTCTGAAGCTCAGGTACGATCATATAGCATTTCAGTATGCCTATACATGTTTTAGGCATAAAATTGGTATGATCGTACAGTTTTGGTATGCCCATACGCGATACAGCTCAAAATTTTTTATATTTTAGCCAAAGCTTTAGTGCAGCCGTACGTGAATCTCGTAAGCCTGTACCACTCATAATTTCAAAATTAAAATTTTCATTGAATCACTCATACAATCATACGTCCTTAGTGGTACACCCTAATTTAAAGTTCATTTTCTCATAGCCTCCGATTAATAGAATATGTTTTTCTCTGATTTCTCTCTCAAATCTCAACCAAAATCACTCAAACCACTCTCAAATCACTCCAAATTCATTTGCCCACTCCTCTACTCTTCATTTTTTGTTGGTTTTTTTTCAAATCTTTAGTTTTGTATTTTAATTCTTACTATTTTATTACTTTTTTTGATTCAATTTTTATTTGTGATTTTCTAAGCAATCTAGTCACTTTTAGCTCTAGGTTCTTTGGAGTAAAGTGCTTAGGATAGTATTTTGAGTTATGTGCAAATTTTCATTGATTTTCATGCAGATCAAATTTTTGAGTTTTTCAAAACCCTATCAAATTGCTGTCGGATTTTTATAAAACTCGTTTTTATTGTCAAAATTCATGTTTTTCATCATGTCAACTGCTTCATCTTATGGTCACTCTTTGTCTCAAGGACGTCGAGTCAAACGTACTGTTTCTTCAGGTTCTGGCCTTTGGGCTCAAACTTCTATTTTGGCTACACGCCAATCCATTCTAAGTGAGAAAGTCTTCTTTCACTCTTATTTTATGTGTTGATATACTCTCCACCAGATCGGATTGGAGGCTGACGTTCTGTGATATTTGGCTAATGTAGGTTGGTCCAATTTTACCTTTTTAGATAATCATTTGGTTCAGTCTATATCTCTAGAGTACCTATAAACATTTTCTCTTTTTACTTCCTACAACTGTACTTTCAAACTATTTCATAAACTCTACATTCTTTCTTCGTCAAAGTTTAATGCTATCTTCAATTTCTTTTCTGATGGCATTGTGAGTGCCAAATCTGCGATCTTTGATCACAATGACTTCTGGAGGGAGATTGCCCCTAATACTCCCTTTCATCCTTCGAGACTGAAGGCCTCCTGCTTTAAGTCTCCTACTTTATATTACTATCATAGACTGATCACCTATTTGATTTTTGGGCAATCAGAGTCTAATGACATAGTTACTAGCCCTAACTTGATTTTCTTACACTCTATGGTCATGGGCACACCTATTCAGTTTGGGCGTTGGCTTTAGACCTCTTTCCATGAGGTTGACGTTCAGAAATAGTCTGGCAAGGCTATTCTTTTCAGTTCTATCATTCATTATCTCTGCCAGCAGCTACATGCTTTCCCCGTTACTCCTTTTATTCATAGATTGAAAGGTTCTAATCTTGATATTTCCTTCATTGAGCATTCCATGCTCCTTCAGCCTGATAGTCCTCTTAAGTATGTCATTCATTCTGAGTACATTTCCTAACGTCTCAAGCATCTACAGTCATTGGGTCTTCCTAATGATACCATCTCTCTCTATGGATGTCGAGCTATAGAGATTTATAGGCATTTGTAGGTGCCCATTCCAGAGGACACCCCTACAGAGCTGCTTGTACCAGCTGACTTTACTGACGCTTCACGCCAGGTGACTATAGGTCATAAACATTAGCGTCACTTTTAGGACAGATCATCCTCCCCTGCTGCTACCTCTACTGATCCTCCTGCTCTTGCCTCTACTGATCCTACTACTGCTCCTCCTTCTATTACTGATTTGCTATCTCAGCACTTTCCAGTGCTCACCACTACACTAGCTGGTTTTATGCGACGTTTTAACCAGGTTGATTAGTGACTCACTTCTATTAATCAGCATATTGCTACTCTTGATCAACGTTTGGATCAATATGTTGCTGAGACTCAAGAGTTTCAGACAACAACTACTGCTACACTACAGTCCATGAGCTTGATGTTCAATCCATTTATCCCCCCTCCGGACCCACAGTGATTGTTTTGATGTTGTCAAAGGGGGAGATATTTTTAGATCTTTGAGATTTTCTAGATTTTTTACACTAGTTTGACTCATTATATTTTTTGATTTTTTAGTTGACTTTGACTATTGTAATTATGTTCTTTGATATATATATATGATCATTGCTTTGATGAGTTGATCATTTGTTCTAATTACATGTGATTGTATTTGCTCTATTTGCTCTAATCATGTTATATTTTCATTGCTCTAATCATGTTGTATTGTCTAATTGATTGCTCTGATTATGATAATCATTTTATTGCTCTGATCATTTGGTTTATGATTTATCATTTTGCTTATGATCCTCTCACTTTGTTGTTGTTTGACTTTTGGTAATTCATGGCATGAATTTTAAAGCAAAGGGGGAGATTTTCAAATCAAAATTATTTAAATGTGTTTTACAAAGTAAACTTAAATTGATTGCCAACATTAAAAAGGGAGAGATTGTTAGACCCAGGATTTTGATGTGTGTGTTTTTATTTATTCAATTTAAGATATTTACAATTTAAACTAATTTTTCTATGTATGGTACAGGTGTTGATCCTGACTTTTCATCATCGTGCAACTTTGGGTTGTAGTTGATTCGGATTGGCATCAATCCCTGATATCGACCATGATTATAAACATATGTCTATATGGCTTCCTCTGTATGCTCTGGTATATAGAGCATTTTACAGTTTGGCAGGGTCCATCATGAGGTCTGGTGGGGCCCACCACTTACAACGACTTATTCTGTGTGTTCTGTACTTACAGAACACATTTCACTACTGCCTACGCATGGCAGAGCGCTTGGCATGCCATATGCCACAATCTGGGTAAGTCCCGCTGTAGGGCCCAGTGAAGGCACTGGTGGGGCCACCACCTCTGTCAATCTATTCTAAGTGTTATATACTTACAGAACACATTTCACTGCCACCTATGCGAGGCACAACACATGGCATATCAAATGCCCCATTTAGGGCTCACTACTCAGTGGGGCCTACCAAAAGCATTAGTGGGGCCGCTACCCTATCAGCATATTCTGAGTGTTCTATATGGATAAAATAGTACCCAGGTAGGGCCCACCACCTTTGTCAACCCACTCTGAGTATTCTGTATGGATAAAATACTTTCAACGTATCACCTACACGAGGCGCAGCAATTGGTATCCCAAATGCCACTTTTTAGGGCCTGCTGCGCAGTGGGGCCCACCAAAGGCACTATTGGGGCCCACTACCCATTTTGCCCATTTTGAGTGTTCTATATGCACAGAACACCTTTTCACTAATGCCTACGCAATGCATGGTGTCCGGCGTGCTGAAACGCCACTTTTGGCCACAATAGTGCTATTGGGCCTGAATAGGCCCAGAACGGGCCTATTAAGTAAAACCTGCCATTCAGAGCCGAATTTGGCAAAACTTATAATTGCAAAGTGACTCAAAATGTCGTTTGCATTTTAGTTGACATATGGTACACATCCCGTTTTGCACATACAGGGCGGCGTGCATAGGGCCAAAACGCTATATGTGTAGCGCATAGCGCTACGCATGTTGCATAGTAAAGACGTTTGGTCAGGAGCCTTCTCAGGACCGAATTTGAAAAAATTTTATTTTGCAAAGTTGTTTCTTACATCGAATAACGCTTATAGGCTCGGGTTCCAAACTTATAGGCTCGGGACCACAATGGGCCCTACGCAACGGGTTCCAAACTATATGTTGTGCATATAGGCTATGTGATGCACATATCACATGATGTGTGGCACACATAGCCTTAGGATTTTTCAAATCCAGGCCCAAATTACAAAATTGTCACGCTCAAAAATTGCTTTATAAATATAGAGCTCGGGGTTCATCTAAAGGGATCCCAAAATTGCCAAAAGGCAAGGCTAAACTCTGCCAAAATCACTCCAAAAATTAATTAAACACTTAATTAATTAAATCCTTAGGATTTAGGGGCAATTTGGCACTAGTTAGGCTCCCAAAACACAGAAGGAAGGAACATCAAGAAGAAAAAGCCACTGCCTAGAGGTAATTCTTCAAATTTTTCCCGTTTTCTTCTATTTTTGTTTAATTTTCGGGACTATATGCTGCACATATAGTCCTATGTGCACCACATGTAGCACATGTGTGGTGCACATAGGCCTATATGCTATGCATATAGGCCCCAGATTTCAAAGAAAAAGCCATTTTTCTCCCGGTTTTCTTCCCGATCTAGCCATTTCAGTGATGTTTAAGGCCTTCTCATGCTTTAAATGTCCTGGATCTACCTTAAAATAAGCTAGATTTTAAATAATTTTAAATTTAAAATTATTTTTACGTGTTGGATGCAAATCCACAAAGCAAAACCCTATTTTCGGGTCCGATCTACCTAGATCGGGGTCAGATCTAGGGTTTCTGCTTGAAAATCTTCAATTTTCTTTTGATTTTCAAAACTATGTGCGCCACACATACCCCATGTATGGCACACATAGATCTCGGTTTTCATAGAAAAACTCGATTTTAACCCGAACCGCTTTGGTTTTAAATTTTCCAGTGACTCTAGTAGCTTTTCCAAGCACTTGGGGTTCTGGATCTATCAAATATTGTCTAGATCTACTTGATTTTGGCTTTAAAATCACTTATTTCAATTAATTGCTCAATTAATTTTTTGGTTTATAGAACCGGAGGTCGATCCGTGCTCAAAACAAGGTATTGTCTTTGTGAAAGTTGCGTATTTTTATCTGTAGATCATTTCTGTACTGAGAGATTTAATTTTTATGCAGATTTGGCAACTATGTGCGCCACACATCATGGGATGTGTGCCACATGTAGCACATGTGTGGCACACATAGCATGATGCGCGACGCACATCACTTGCATTTTTCCAGAAAAACCACATTTTGGGTCATATTTCGACCATATTTTGATTTTTTCAGTGGTATTTGATGCTTTACAGTGGCTCAAGTATTCTGGAACTTTCATAAAATAATTACATTTACTTAATTGTGGCCTCAAAATTAATTTTTACGATTCAAATACTATTTTTACTCGTATAAATGAAATTTTTGAAATGATTGGATTTAATTGGTTGAGCGGCTATCTCCAAAATATTCCAAGTGATGTTAGCACTCCCAATTAATTTTTCCATGATCAAACAAATTAATTTTGCCAAAAATTATTTTTATTAAAATGAATTTTCACGATCCGACTCGTGTTTAATCTTACAATTATTGCCTAATAATTGCTGGATTTTGACTCTTGATTCATGCTTTTAAATGGCATTAGACTAGTCAATTAAATTCAAAATTCATTCGCTACTAATGAATTTTATTTGTTTATTTTGCATATTAATCCATCGTGCATTTTGGATCGTGTAAAACCAAGGTGAATAGTACCCAAGGAGGAGGGGACGTTACTTAACGTCCCAAAATATGTATACGAGGACATTTTTGTAATAGGATAGGATTTATTATTGCTATGTAATAATTCCCCCCTATTATCTCATGTGTATCCCCTATTCTCAGCTTATATGACCGTTGGGGATGCACTAAATGCAAAATAGAGCTGTTATATAACTTTTTCAAAAATGCTGAAAAATATATATTTTGACCTATACGGTGATATGTCTTCCCGTACGCCCGTACGGCATCCAAAAAACATCTCCAAAATGATGTTGAAACATCACGTATGACTGTACCCCCAAGTGGTATGCCCGTACCAAACTTTCCAGACATTTTTTCACTCCATACGGCCTCTTTACATGCCCGTATGACTTAGGAAACCAAACGGTATGCCCATACCACTTCTTGTGTGCCCGGACCATATAAAAAATACTGACAAACAAAATTCTTGAGAGCTCTAGTATGACCATACCACCCATTGGTACGCTTGTACCAAAACTTGTATGCCCAGACCAAACTTAAAACACTCAAAACTTCAATAATTTTCATAAAACATTATTTGTTTAACATCAAAACTAAAATCAAGGACCCCTAAGGTCCAACATCATGTACGACCATACCACCAAGTGGTACACCCGTACCAAACTTTCTAGACATTTTTTCACTCCGTACGGCCTCTTTGCATGCCTGTATGACTTATGAAACCAAACGGTACGCTCATACCACTTTTTGTATGCCCGTACCGCATAAAAAATACTGACAAACAAATTTCCTGAGAGCTCCGATATAACCGTACCACCCATTGGTACCCCTGTACCAAAACTGGTACGCCCAGGCCAAACTTAAAACACTCAAAACTTCAATAATTTTCATAAAACATTATTTATTTAACATCAAAACTAAAATCAAGGACTCTCAAGGTCTAACATTCTCCCTCGTTTTGATGTTAACAAACCCTAAATACTTTTTAATCAAAATTAACTCCCTCTCATAAATTGCACCCTTGCAATTCATACTTAATGAAAATTATTTTCAAAATGCATACAAATTCATTTTCATAAATTCATTTTCACCATACTTCTCCCCCTTTGGCTACATTAAAAAGAAAATAAGCCAAAATCAATCATTGAAGTATGTACTCATGCATATGTTCAAAATTCTCATTTAAAAACAAAAACAAAATCAACATTCAACAGATGTTTAACACTTCATCCTTTATCTTCATAGTGTACACCCATACTCTTCAAGAAAAGTCATCAACAAAGGTCACACAATAGTGCTTTCCTCCCAATGAAGTTATTTTATAAGGTCCCCATACATCAGAGTGAACATAGTCCAGAACACCTTTGGTATTAAGGATGGATGTTCCAAATTTCACTTCTTTCTACTTTCCTTTGACACAATGTCTAAAGAAATCCATCTTGCATGGTAACAATCCTTTCAATAATCCTTGATCTAATAAAGTTTTCAAGGATTTATCACCAGCATATCCAAAGCGCATATGCCAAAGTCTAGTTGTTTCTGTCTCTTTATCATCTATTGAAGTCAATGTTTCTGCCATTCCAATAACTACTCCACATTGATAGTAATATAAGTTGTTATTTTTCTAGATATCTTTCATTACTACTCATGTTCCTAAAGTGATTTTCATTGCTCCATTCACTTGTATTCTATGGAAACCATTTGTTGCTAGAATTCCAGTTGAAATTAGATTCCTTGTCAAATCTAGTACATATCTAATATTTAAGAGGATTATGATATTCCATCATGATCCTTCAAGTGAATTAAACCAATCCCTTCAATTAAACAAGAGCTATTAAATATTGTATAGATATTTAGGTCTTTTATTTCTCTAGAATCAAAGAACCATTCATTATGCGAACAAATATGATAATAGCATCCAGAATCTAGGATCCAATTACAAGAAGAATATGTTGATGATGTGACACTCAATGAGATCATGGTAGCTTTCCCTCTATCAGTCTTGTTTTTATTTTTCAGCTTTGGATAATCTTTCTTCCAATGCCCTTTCTCCCTATAAAAGGCACATTCATTTTTGCTTAGTCTGGATTTTGATCTCCCATTCTTTTCTCTCTTCCTATTTTAAGAGTAACCTCTCATCACCAATGCCTCTACTATTGCTCCACTTGCAATTTTCATCTTTTCTTTCTTTTATTATTCATAGCTATACAATGCAGAAATTACCTCACTAAAAGTTACTTTAGTCTTCCCATAAAGTAGAGTAGTTTCAAGGAATTCAAACTCCTTACAAAGTGATCCCAATAACATCAAAGCCTTATCTTCATCATTAAAAGTCACGTCCAAATTCAATAAATTAGTAACTAATTAATTAAAGTTGGTGATATGATCATTCATGGTAGTACTAGAAACATAATCAAACAAAAACAAATTTTTCTTCAAATATAGTTTATTCTGGCTACTCTTCTTCAAAAAATTTTCTTCTAAACCTTTCCATAATTTGTAAGTGAAGATCTCCTTAGAGAATGGATACCACTCTTCCCTAGAGAGATATGCTTGAATTGCACTACATGCTAATTGGTTGATTATCTTCCAATCTTTCTCCTCCATATCTTCCAGTTTCTATTCTTCAATAGTAGCATCAAGACCTTGTTGGAATAAGGCATCTTGAAGCTCACTTTGCCACATGTCAAAATGGCCCTTATCATCAAATATCTCCATTGTAATTCTTGCATTTACCATAGGTATTCTTCTTACAAAAGTTGATGAAGGAATTATCATCATTGTGGGTATACTTAAGTCTGCCATTTATGTGTTAAAAAATATTGTTTAATAGCTAAATATGATATAACCAATAACAATAATTTTCTAATGTGGAAGATCAGACTAAGTTGTAACCACAGAGCATACTCAAAACCAGCTCTCGGATATAGCTTGTTGTGGAAATTAGAGAATTCCCATAAAATAATTAGCTATTAAATAATAAAAAAACACCAAAAAATTAATAACGTTCATCCAAGTTTGGCTACATCCTCGAAAACTAATAAATAATATTTCACTAAGGAAAAGAAATATTACAAGAGAGAAAAAAGAAAACAAACAAAGCTAAATGTGTTAAGACTTATTTATAGGATGATTTAAAACAAAGGAGAGTCTTTCAATATATAGCCTTGGAAAGATAATGACTACTTCCTATTTTTAATATGGGATATGAGACAAAATCAATAATTTTCTCAATAACCCTTTGATCAAAGGCTTCCTTATCATGAAGCTTCATTTGAGTTTATAACATCCATGACTCTATCAGTGCCCTTGTAATTTTATTGCAACCAATCTCAAATAGATTTTGGTGTATCAAGTTTTACAGCTGAAGTAAAGATATAGTTTGCAAAAGCTGAATGGAGATAAGTTATGGCCTTGTCCTTCTTTAGCAATTCAACTTCATGATTTTGAAGTTGATCTATTATTGGATTTACTCCAAGAGCTTATGAATCTTCATTGGTTTCTACTACCTTCCTTAAGCCTAATGATCTTAAGTGAAATTTCATTTTTACTAACCATATATGATAATGAATATCATTGAAAACAAAGGAAAGCCAGGTTATGAAGAGTTTGTTGAACCATATGCCATATATTAATGTACCGTAATCTTAAAGGATTCAACTATTTTGATACCAGTACAAAAATGTTATCAACAAGGACCTAGAGTTATATTAATAGTAAGTATTGAAAATTATGAAGAAAGCTATGAATCTTCTTTTACTGATATATGTTGTGTTACATAATTCTACTACAAGTTGCAACATATTTATAAATGCAAAATTATAATTTAACTCCCTACTACAACCTATACTTTTCTACAACTAAGTATAATAACCATATTGGCTTACTTAACTTATAAATAAAGTAAACAATAAGTAAACAGAATTTAAATTATTATGAAAATAGATAATTCATATCAATAGAATTTTACAAAGTGTAAAATATCCATTTTAGTCTTTCAAGTTTCAATTACAATTTTATGAGCTCCAAAATTTTTATATTACATTAACAATTTCTTTGAATTTTTATCAAAATGGTTATTATCCAATCAAGTGAACATAATGAGGCTAATAAAAAAGAATTTTCAAGATGCAGCTATCAATTTTAAACTTGAAGGTAGCAAGTAGGTTAGTAAGCATTAATAATAGCAAAGATAGATAAGAATTGTTAATAAAGAAAGGTGAAACATTTTTTCATACTTTGTAATTAAGCCTAAAATGGATCACAATATACAATGTAGAAGTAAACATCGAAAGGGTATATGTAAACATATGAATACAAAATATGAAAATATTTCCTATAGGGTTTTCTTCATTCAATATATCTTCCAGTATTATTGTTAAAAATGACTTTGCCAACAATTTCCATTCAACTATCAGGTATGAAACAACTTAACTCATGGTTTGTCAAGATTGAAGATTGGTAATGAGGCATTCAAATGCAAGTTTTGCTACATGCAACACTCCTATACAATCTTTGTTTTGAGGAGTAGACAAATGTTGGTCAATCATATCCTCTACTAGTGTTTGTTGCTTGATTATTGGAGATGATAAAATAGATAGAATGAGATCACCAGGATGAGTTCCTATTCATATTTCTAATGTTAATATACTAAACCTATATGGATTACTTTTTTCATTGACAATAATTGTATATGTTAACCCTCAAGCATGTCAAAAGAAAGTACATTGAAATTTGTAACATAATTATGATGAATTACAAAAATGCAATCAATATAAAATCAAGGTGTGCACTAATAACCTAGTAACAAATGAAGTCTAATTTGATGACTCTTGGCATTAATAGCCTAATAATTCTAAAATCAGAGACATGCTTTAAATTTTTCATCCAACAAAATTATTGCTAGAAATGTCTTGATTCACAATTAGAGGAGAACAATACATACGCATACACATCATTACATAAACTATTCCTTTCATAATGTTTAACCTTTTTTGTTAATCAAAGTACCTAGACTATTTAGAGTAACTTCACATCTTTTTCAAGTTTCCTCTTTTTATGAATTCATAAATGAAGAAGGAGTATTTCACCCTTGAACAGAAACCATGCAACTTCACTATGTTTCAATGTTGAATGTTTGTCAATACATAAGTCTCAGCTTTAAATGCTTTCAGATTAGTCATTTATTCATCATTATATGATTGGTGGAGTTTCTTCATAATAAGGACGTAACTAATAGGTACCATAACTTTGTATACTACTCCATATTCTCTAATGTTAATGCAATACTGTTGATGCTAAAGAAGAGCAACAAAAGAAAAATAATAAAAACTGAAGGAAAAGAAGAAGCAATAATTCATTTGATAAAGTTTTGCATTATATTGTAGAAATTATAAGAGACATAAATTATAAGTTAAAACAGTTTCTACTATACTTAAGTATGGTTGTGATAGCTAAATTTAAACTATTACTCTATTATATCAAATCATTAAGCTGTCAAGAACAAAATCACGTGTCTTGAATCCAAAAACAAAAAAGTATCAACTCAAAGTCTCAAAATATTAACACTCCTCCTTGAGACTTTAGCTTAAGACTCCAAGTTTAACTCTCAAGTCTTGAAATTTTATTTTCTATAGAGCTTTGGTAAGTACATCAGCAATATGCACATCATATTTACAATAAACTAGACTTACCTCATTTTTAGCTTCTACTTATCTCAAAAAGTGATACTTAATCTTTATATATTTTTTCTTACCATAATGGACAAGATTTTTTGCAATTACAATAATTGAGTTACTATCATAGAATATCTTTGTGGCTTTCACCTATGACCAGTGTAAATCTGTAAGCAATTTTTGAAGCCAGATGCATTGGTTTGCAATACCAATAGCTGCAACAAACTCAACTTCAATAGATGATTGGGTGACTATTTTTTTCAAGCTCTAACAAAACATAACAATCCTCAATGTGAAAACATGTCTCAAAGGAATCTTCCCATCATCGACACATCCTTCCTAATAATTATCAATATAACTAGCAAGTATTGGATTTTTAACTAATCCAAACCAAAGACTAAGATTAATTATTCCCATAAGGTATCTTAAAACTTGCTTAGTAGCTTGAAGATGAATCATGCTTGGAGACTGCATGTATTAAGATAATAAAGTTGTTAAGAAAATTATATCTGGTATGGTATTTATCAAATACAATAGGCTACCAATTAAACTTCTGAAAATCGATAGATTGGTTATTTTTTCATCATCTCTCACTTTCCAAAATTTATCACTAACAACTAAGGGAGTGCTTACTGATTTATTATTTTCCATTGAAAATTTCTTCAATAAGTTTTTAATGTAGGCCTTATGAGATAAGAAAATGCCATTCGGAAGTTGTGTAATTTTAAGAACTAAAATGAATTTAATTCTTCTTAAATCAGTCATATCAAATTGAGTACATAAAAAGTCTTTGAATACAGCCACACATTCAATCTTCTTCCCAACTATTATAAGATCATCAACATACATAGCAACAATAAGCAAATCATTAATGGACTCACCTTGGATATATAGTGAAACATTTACACTTTTTCAAAAATCAAATTGTGCAAAAATTCATCAATTATGCAGTTCCAAGCCCGTGGTACTTGCTTTAGGCCTTAAAGGGCCTTGTAGAGCTTATAAACTTTGTTAACATCTTAAAAAAAAACCTTCTACTTGATCAAAATAAATATCTTCCTTGAGTATCCCATTCAAGAAAGTAGATTTTACATCAAGATAAACTAATTCCATCTGAAAACTGTGCAATAAATACAATCAATAATTTGATTGTATCTAATTCACACCAGCAAGTTAAGAAAATCCTTTTACAATAATTTTGGCCTTGTGTTTATGCAGAGAACTATCAACATTCAACTTGGTTTGAAAAATCTATTTAACTCAAATGATTTTTTGATTAGAAGGTTTATCAATAATGCTTCATGTGTTATTATGTTCAATAATAGCAAGCTACTCCTCCACAGCAGCATTCCAAACATCAAATTTGTATGCCTCATCATAGTATGTAGGATCCATAACTGCTACATTCTAGTTTGCATAAATATCTACTATGCTTTGAGTGCATTGTGCATGATTTTCTTCTTCATCATTAGAATTATGTTCATGAATTTGAGTCTCATTTTGATTAGCAACTATACTCCTCCATTCACTAAATTTAAAAGAGGAAATGCATTCAACTTGTTTTTTCTTCCAATTTCATGTAGCAAATTCATTAACTACTAGATCTTTGCTCAATATAATCTTCTTGGACTCCATATTAAATACCTTAAACCCCTTGGATTCATTACTGTATCCAATTAAAATCCTTTTCTTTGCCTTGTCTAATAATTTATCACGTTTTACATTTAGAATATGAAAATAATAGATATAACCAAATACTTTTAAATGTTTGACACTTGGCTTGACACCAAACTGAGCTTTAAATGGAGTCATATCTTTGACAATAATAGTTAGTAAATGATTCTGGAGAAATATCGAGGTATTCATAGCTTCTGCTCATAATTTATTCAGTAACTTCTTCTTATAAAGCATGCTTCTTAACATGTTCAGAAGGATCTGGTTCTTCCTTTTACAAACATCATTTTATTGCAAAGATTATGGCATAGTAAGCTGGTGAACAATGCCACATTGTTCACAGAAAATAATAAAAGTATTTGAAGTGTATTTTGATTCATTATCAATCCTCAAGGTTTTGATTTTACATTCGCTCTGATTTTCAACAAGAAACTTGAATTTCTAAAACATTTTGAGTGCCTAGGACTTTACCTTCAAGAAATAAATCCATATCATTCTAGATAAATCATCAATGAATAAGATGAAATACCCATTTTTGACTTAGAGATGGTGTTTGCATTGGATCGTAATATCTGAATGAACCAATTCTAGCTTCTTGGCAACTCTCCATTTTGCTTGACTTGAAAAAGGTTTTCTATTGAGTTTGCCCATCTAACAACTTTTGTAAATGTCATTGAAATCTAAGATAACTGGTATATCATTTGTAAGTTATTTTCTAATAGCATCTTCAAAGCTTTGTAGTGAGTATGGCCAAACCTTCTTATGGAATAACCATGAGCTATCAGGAGAAGTTGTGCAAGCTACAGTAGAATTCAAAGATAAATTGACAGTAAAGATATTGTTCAACATGGGTACTTCACCCACAAGTTTAATAATTTAACATGAATTTCTAGCAAAAGATAGTGTAAAACCTTTGCATAAAAGCTATCCTATACTTAAGAGATTTTAATCTAAACTAGGAACTAAAAGCATATCATAAAGATGCTTGTTACCTGATCTAGTAGGAATAAGCATTGTTCCCTTTCCTGCAGCTTTCAAAACATCACCATTACCGAGTTTGATTGAAGTATGATATGCAGGATTAATACTATTGAAAAATAGAGAATTACAGTTATATGATTGTTGCAACCACTATACAATAACCATCATTCATTCTTCATATTATATTTGATGATTTACATCATGTACAGATGCTCTTCTACAGGTCCTTCTTCTGCTAAATGAGCTTTTTGTTTATTATTAGGAGACTAAGATGATGAATGAGAATTTGGCAGTAATTTCTCATTCCTTTTCTTGCAATATCTACTGATATGGCCAACCTTGTTATAGTTATTGCGTTTAGTATTTTTCTAGCACTTACTTTCATGTTGATTTGTCTTTTGACAATGGGAGCAAGGAGGAAATTTCTCTTTTTATTGTTACTGCTTATATCCATGATTGCTGCTTGATCTTGAAGTTGCAGATCTAAAGTTATATCTAGTATAAAAGGCTCCTTCAACCTTTTATTCAGATGTGATATTGGCCTTTGTTCTTGAACATGCAATTTATTGATAATATCAATAACTACAAGTTTAGCGATGTCTTGTGCCTCCTTTATTTTTGAAATTTTTTATTCAAACCTCTCAAGAATGCTTATCAAAATTTTCTCTACTATGCTACTTTATTTAACTTCAGCTTCAATAAGCCTCATTCGGTTAACCACTTCAAGAACTTTGATGGTATATTCTTCTATAAATTTTGAATCTTTCATCTTCAGATTTACTAGTTCTTATTTTAAAGCAATCAGCCTAACTAATTATGCTCTTTCATTGCCTTCATTTTCTTCAGGTAATTTTATACCTTTTTTGGAGTTTTGAACACCATAATGCTAGTGAAGATATGATCAACAACACCAGCATGAAGTACTATTAATGCCTTATCCTTCTTCATAATTTATTCTTCATGCAACTTGATTTAATTTATAATTGGATTGTCACCAAGAGGTGGAGGATCTCGATCTTCTTCAATAACTGCCATAAACCAAAAGACTTCAAATATGACTTCATTTTAACGTCCCAGACCTGGTAATTTTCTCCAGAAAACAAAAGAACTGAAACCGGTGAAGATGGTAAAGCCATGGAAGACAGTTCTTGATTCTACCATTCTTGTTGTTGTTGAACAATTTACCAAGAAGGGTCATCACTTGATTTTAATCACAGATTCTCAAGAGCTTTTATTGCTCTGGTACCATTTGTTGATGCTAAAGAAGAACAACGAAGAAAAATAACAAAAATTAAAGGAAAGAAGAAGCTGTAATTCATTTAATAAAGTTTTGCATAATATTACAGAAATTACAAGAGACATAAATTACAAGTTAAAACAGTTTCTACTATACTTAAGTATGGCTGTGATAGCTAAATTTAAACTACTACTCTATCATATCAAATCATTAAGCTGTCAAGTACAAAATCATGTATCTTGAATCCAAAAACAAAAAGTATCAACTCAAAGTCTCAAAATATTAATAAATACTGCAATACTTAAGATCAAAGCCCTCTATGGTTTCAATAAATGCTTTCCTATTACATATGTCTATCATAAGGACTCCACACAACATCATAATAACCTCTCTTAACTTTGTTTCTTTGAATTTAATTCTCTTATAGAGGGAGATGAAACCTCTAGCAAGAATAAAGAATAGTAGTAAACTACCCAAGAGAGGAAGAATAACAAGAAAAAATTTATTATGGTGTGCTCTCCTATGGATTTGTTTATAATAAGAGATGCACATGGCTGTAAGCTGGTGTTATTGCTGTAAAATGCTTTGTTGTTTCTAAGTGCATTAAACGACACATTTTAAAATGCCTTTATGGTAGGAATTTGGCTCACCAACTCATTGTACCATACATTTAGTGTTGTTAAAATTTGATGGAATAGAACCTAATAGAAAACTGTGAAAGAGATTTAGAGTTTCTAGGCTTCATAATTGACGAAACTATGATGGTATTTTTCTAATAAATGAGTTTTGATTAAGATCAAGATTTTCAAGAGTCCTTAGATTGCTCAACTCTAAAGGACTGAGATTCGCAATAACAGTTTTTAGCACTCACCAAGCTTTTGGGATTGAACGACTTAGATTATTTGCTGCTATGTTAAGACTTCTAAGATCGATTAGAATTCTGAGTTTTATAGGAATCACTCCAGAAAGCTTATTATCATGAAGAAAAAGTTTGAACAACTTTAACTTCCCTAATTCTTTTGGAATCTCTCTTACAAGATGCTTTGATGAGAGGTCAAGGAGTTGAAATTAAGTTTCCTTAACATGTTCAGCTAGAGTCATGCCTAAAATATTATTTTCTGAGATTTTGAAGGTTGAAAAATTACAAAAATCCTCCCATCTCCATGAAAGATCACCATAAAATTTGTTATTAATATAATTCATAAGATGTTGAAAATGTAAAAGACAAATAAAGAAATCAAAAATAAGAGAGAGATTTCATTTGATAGAAACTTACTTTTATAGAGCATGAAATGACAACTTATTTCTAAAATAAGTAAATTAATGTGAAGACATGTTCTAAGTATGGTTTTGTATTGAAATTACAATTATTAAATAACAAACCAATTAATAAAGTTGATAAAATACAAAATCAAATGTCTATAATTGTTAACAAAGGTAATAATTCAAAGTGTGATTATATAAGGACCTTGAATTTTATGAACATTTCAAGTGCTTGAGATTTAACCTTCAAGAAATATATCCAAGTTATCCAAGATAAGTCATCGATAAACATGATAATATACCTGTTTTGGTTTAAGGACATAACCTGTATAGGATCATAAATATCATATGAACCAACTCCAATTTCTCTACTGCTTGCCATTTTGTTTGAGCTAGAAAAGGCTTTTTATTTAATTTTCCCATCTAACAACTTTTGCACACTTTATTGCAATTTGAGATTGTAGGTTGATCATTGATTAACTCTTTTATGATAAAATCTTCAATAATTTGGTATTCGTATGACCAAATTATCTATGAAATAACCAAGTTCTGTTGAGAGAAGTTTTGCAAGCAAGTTTGAGTGCTAAGAAAAGCTAATAAAAAAACTGTTATTGCACATTGGTACTTCCATCGATAAATCACCATCAAGATCAATAATAAGAGATGAATTTTTAGCAAATGATAAAGTATAGCCATTTTCCATCAGCTGTCCAACACTTAAAAGGTTATGATCTAAACTAAGAATGAGAAGAACATTATGAAGATATTTGTTATTGATTCAGTTGAAAACCAGAATTGTCCCTTGTCTTGCTACTTTAGAATATCTCCATTGCTAAGTTTTACATTGGTTCTGAAATTAAAATCAAGTTAGCAGAAAACTTGATAATCAACAATCATATGATTATTACAACCACTGTCCAATAGTCAGTCCTCCTTCAAGGAATACATTTTAAGTATATGTTGTATATAAGAGTTAATTAATAGATTTTTTTTCTGCTACGAGAGCCGTTGCTTTTCTTCAGTTGGCTTTGCTTGAGATTGGTTAGCTAGTTGGTTTCTATGCACCTTTTTTCTATAAAACTTATTGATATGGCCCATTTTATTATAATTATTGCATCTAACATTTTTCTAGCATTTGCTCTCATGGTGACTTGTTTTCTAACAATGGGAATAGGGAGGAAACTTCCCTTTGAACTGTTGTCATTAGCCATAGTTGCCATTAAATCTCACAGTAGATTTTAGATTATATCTTGCTTAGAAAGCTCCTTCTACCTTATATGCTAGTCATCTACTTTTGGACATAAAGCTTGCTTATTAAATCCAACTTTGTAATGTCTTGTGTTTCTTTGATAGCAAAAATCTTAGCTTCATATTTCTTCAGAATGTTATCAAGATCTTCTCAATAATGCTACTCTGCTCTACTTATGCTCGAGCCAACCTCATGCAATTTACCACATCTAAGACTTAGTGGTGTATTCTTTAATTAATTCAATTTCTTTCATTTTCAAGTTTACTAGTTTCCTCTTAAAAGAAATTAATTTGACATATTTTACACTATCACTACCTTCATTCTCCACTTTCAAGTAATCACATACTTCTTTTATAGTTTTAAAGGCCATGATGTTGGTAAATACATGATCAGCTACTCCAGCATGAAGTGCGATAAGTACTTTATCCTTTTTCATAATCTATTCTCCATGAAACCAATTTTGGTTAATAGTTGGTTTATCTCTGAGAGGCAGAGGATCTCAACCTTCTTCAACAGCTGCCCATAAACCAAGTGATTTAAAGTAGGATGTCATCTTGACCTCCAAAATTTGATAATTATCTCTAGAAAATAAAGGAATTGAAACTAGAGATGATGTGGAAGTCATTATAATCCAACCTTTCTTTGCTCCTATTTTAGCTGCTAGGTTGAAGCTTTGCCAAGGAAGAACACCTTTAAATTTTTTTTACTTGAGGCTCTAATATCATAAGTTGAAAAAATAAAAGACATAAACAGAGAAATGGAAAACTAGAGAGAGATTTTATTTGATAGAAACCTACTTTTATAGAGCAGGAAATTACAACTTACTTCTAAAATAAGTAAATACAAAATCACATAAGGATAATAATAATAGTAAATGAAATTACTATTATTAAATACCAAACCAGCGCATAAGGCTGATAAAGTACAAAATCACATGTCTATAATCAAAAATAAAAATATCAATTCAAAGGCTCATTATATTAACAGATGGATCCTGAGTATGTCGCTGCAGTTTTTCAAGGTTCTCGATGTTGATTAAAAAAAGGTTGCCTAAAATGATATGGAACCTGAGACGTGACAAAGTGTTTGACTTATTTCATAATATATAAGTAAATTTTACTATTTATAAATTTAAACAAACATTCTCTGAATCTTAAATGATGAATTTTCAAATTTTGGTTGAATTTGAAATTCTTGTTTGAATTTTTTAAAATCTATCTTAAGTAATTTGAAACTAAAACTATTTCTATTGATTTTTTGATTTTTGAAGATTAGTCTTGGTGAGTTTTTGGGGTAGTCAGTAAAACTTAGCTTATAAATATCATATATCATTTCAACTTATAAAATTTTTATTAAAATAACTATTTATTTTATTATATAAAATTAATTCAATTTTTTATTATAATTATATTAAAATTTATGTACATTAAATTAAAAAATAATCTTAATTTATATGTAAATGTACAAGATTTTATTAAATTTATAAAAATAAGTGTATGAGAGTTTATTTAAAAGAAAATATAATACTTAAAAAGTGTATTGAAAAAGATTTATAACAGTCATAGTAAATAAGTTGATTAAATTTTAAATCTTTCAAAATAAATTAATAGATTTACAAATGTAAATAAGAGAATAAATTAAAGAAAAGTATTTAAAAGTAAGTACAAGATCATGTTGCAAATTAGTGCAACTTACTAGAAGCTGCTGACTTAGTCTTTGCTGATCAAGTCAAGTTAGTTTTAAGTTTTCCTGTATTTAGGAAACTGATACTCTTTTATTTAGGAGTTAGTGCCTTTTATTTTGGAAAATAAAGGTTGATTTAGTTGAGAGTTTTTAGGTCTTTCTTTTAGTATTTATAAAGCTGTAATTGTCTTCAGAAAATTCATTGAGAAATAAATCACAGTTGCAGTAACATTTCTTCTTTGTCTATTTTATAGTCTGATATTATTTGTTACAGATCAAACTATTATAGTCTGATGTTGTTTGTTACAGATCAAACTACTTATAAGGCTAAGTATTTATAAATTTTAAAATAAAAATTAATTAATGATGCATCTAACTTATTTTTATAGCTATTACAAGGCTTAAGCTCATCATATTTTACAAGGCAGAGAAGAAAATATTTAGACATGTAAGCGGACGGCATGAGAATAATTAATTTTGAGGGTTTTAATAAGTGGGAGTTTCATGAATCAACATTTCTCCCAATGTTGTTTCTGAAAATGGCTTTGTCAATGGTTTCCATTTAGCTACTACCTGTGCAGCAACTTGATTCATGGCTGGTCGAGATCGAGGATTGGCATTCAGACATGCAAATGCAAGTTTTGCAATATGGATCACTCCTTCAGCATCTCTGTTTTGAGGGGTTGGCAAGCGTTGGTCAAGCACATCCTTTATTGGTGTATGTTGCTTAAATGATGGAGATGATGAAAGAGATGAAATGAGATCACCTGGATGAATTCCCATTAGTATTTCCATCGTTACAACACCAAAACTGTAGACGTCGCACTTTTCAGTGACAATCATAGTGTATGCTAACTCTGCAAATATGTCAAAAACGCATTCAACTTTGTAAAACATCATTATGTGCTATATATAAAGATAAATGAATTGGTTTGAGATCAAGATGCCCACCTGGTGCTGTGTATCCTAATGTACCTGCAAATGAAGTCCAATTTGACGAGTCTGGAATTAAGAGTCTAGCAGTTCCAAAATCTGAAATACGAGCTTCAAATTCTGAATCCAACAATATATTATTGCTGGAAATATCTCGATGAACAGTTGGCGGAGAACAATCATGATGCATGTATGCAACTGCATTAGCTAGTCCTTTCACTGTTGGAAAAGTCAACAAAAGGGGCTGGTGAAGTCAATAAAAGGGGCTGGTGGCTTTCCTTGCGTGGCTCCTTCCTTCCTTCAGCAATCCCACATCGGGGAGAAGGAAATAGGAGGGGAGGGTTGTGTATTATAAATTAA
>CANYBF011049796.1:0-17783 GCA_948192965.1 Dalechampia spathulata | reverse complement strand
AAGCTCGGGGGTTCTCGTTGACATATTCTAGAAAGAAGGGCTAACTCTATAAAAGAAAATATAAAAATTAAAAATAAAATAAATTGTATTAGATTACCATTCCATAGCTGCTTCTCTTTGACTATTTAAGGACCAGCCTCTCTTCCTCCCTTCTACAGCCATAACCCACATCCTCTTCACCAATCATGGCTTCCCCGGTTAGTACTTCCGACGAGCCCCTCACACCCGCCGGCCGGTTATTTCTTCAGCCCGAAACCAACACCGTAATCCACTGCGCACTTGGTTTGAAGAACTACTCGGACTTGGAGGCCATCAAAACCATACTAAAGCACTCTCCATTGCTCAAGCAACCTAGATTCTCCAGTCTTCTTGTTCATGATAAGAAAGGACGTGAATACTGGAGGAGAACGGAGATTGATATTGACCAACATATCATAGCTGTAAACACGGCGGCGGCAGCTCCCGATGATGATGTCGACAAAATAATCAATGATTACATAGCAGATTTATCGGTAAGTACGCCACTCAGTGCTGATAAACCTTTATGGGAAATTCATGTTATGACGGAGATAAAGTGCGTGGTATTGAGGATTCATCATTCTCTTGGAGATGGGATTTCACTGATGTCGCTGTTATTGGCCAGTTGTAGAAGAACGGACGATCCATCGGCGGTGCCCAGGCTAATGAGCGGTGGTGGAAGAGGAAAAGAAAAGGATAGGAGAGAAGGTAGGTTGATGGGGGCTTTAAAGATGGTTTATTTCAGCATAGTATTTTGTATAGAGTTTGTGTTGAGGAGCTTATTTGTACGTGACCGGAAAACGGTGATATCGGGGGGAGATGGGGTGGAGCTGTGGCCGAGGAAGGTGGTAACGGCAAAGTTCATGATGGAGGACATGAAGAGGGTGAAGAATGCAATCGCGAATGCGGTAAAGTAGCTTTTATTATACTTGATTAAGTTGGGAGGAAACACTTGAATTTATTAGCGTGAGCGAAACAAAGCTAGATATACCAATTCAGAGCAACATTCAACTCAGAGTACACTATGTTTTTAGACCTAGAAAATTGGACATTCTCTGAGTGGGCGGCGCACTAATATAAAAATAATGGCAAGTTTTAAGGAACATGGTTTGGGCAGATTATTTTTACATGTCAGATTCCCAAGTATTGCCTTAACAGAGAGCATGTCTTTTGTTCCCTCTTCCATTACCCAACCCATTGCATGCATATCTTATTACCATTTTTTTTTATTAACTAATTCTTGGATTGCTCTCCAGAAAAAGAAAAAAAAAATCAAATTTAAACAAATTTTTGAATTAAGATTGACGTACCATGTTTTTATTTGTTTGTTTAGATTAAATTCAGATAAGTATGTATTTTTGAGAAAATTAGCTGTAAGGAACCTGTTAGAAGATTGTTGCTTCCAAGGCACAACCATGTTGGGATGGCTGGCAGGTTTCCTTCGCATTCAGACCGCAAGAATTTTCCCCCTTAGCTCTCTGCCAAACTTTCCTTGTCGTCTATGTTGCTGGACGCCCATGTGTACGTCATTCTATCTCACACATTCTCCCTGCTTACTGCAGACCATTAATGACGTCATCTTCGGAGTAATCTCTGCTGGATTGTCCAGATATTTGGATCACCGCTCTCCAAATTGTAAGATTTCTTATCTTTCATCCTCCTTAAATCATCTCTACTAATCTTTAATGTATTCATCAGACATCTCCTAATCAACCCTCTGCTCGGTTCTTGTTGCTTGGCTAGCATTGCGCGATGGTCAACAGTTAACAGGCGTCACCATGGTCAACTTAAGACAGCAACCTGAACTGGAGGTGAGTCTCGTAGGGCTTTATTACCTGTTTGTTTGTTTGTGTTGTCCAAATGAGATGAATCACTTGCCTAGATATCTTAACCAACGAAAATCCTCAACACATGAAAACAAAAATACTGAAACGCAAGTAGGACGATGCCACGCGGATCAAAGATAGCTGCATTTGACAGAGACCAAGTTCACCACTTGAATAAGTCCAGACAAACTCCTAAAATTCTTCATGAATGGATGGATCTTACAAGGCCCTATCTTCATAAATGATATAAAACTAATAAAACATTGTTTTTCCTATAAACCAAATCTACTTCCACTCTTAATAATTATGCCTCGTTTTTGCTTCTGCTGTAACAAAAGATTCATATTAAGAATTATAGTAAGTATAGATATTTCTTAATGTCTTGCATTCCACCTTTGTTATTACATTCGGGATTTATTCAGGATCTAATGAAGAAGACAGAAAAGAATTCAGGATCTCGTTGGGGTAATAAATTTGGGATGTTTCTGCTACCTGCATACTATCATAAAGACCTTGAACCTTTGGAATATGTGAAAAGAGCTCAGCCGATGACCAACAGGAAGAAGAGATCATGTGAGGCTCATTTTTCGTATGTGATTGGGGACTTCGTAATGACCAATATAAGCCCAAAGGTGAAACATTTACTTGAGAAACAGACATGTAACATAACCACAACTTGATCAACTGATAGATTGTTTTTCTTGCGGGATTGCAGATTGCTTCCTTGCTTAATTACAGAATTCTTTGTAACACAACCTTCACAATCTCTAACGTGGTCGGACCGCAGGAAGAGATTACATTGGCAGGCAATCCTGTCACATTTTTAAGGGCCAACACGTCTAGTTTGCCTCAAGTAAACATCTTTTAAACTCAAATTATAGCCTTGGAATGAAAACCAGGATGCCATCAAAAGCTGAGTTGTGGGTATGTTTGAGTTGGCAGGGAGTGGCAATGCACATTGTAAGTTACGCAGGAAGAGCAGACATGCAAATTGTGGTAGCCAGAGACTTGATACCTGACGCTGAATTCCTGGCCAAGTGCTTCGAGGATTGCTTGCTCGACATGAAGAAAGCAGCAGCCGCAGCTACTACATGAAATCGACATCAACAGAAAGGTTTCAGAATAAATGCATAGAATTTGTTGTCCATTGTGTGACGAGTTGAATACATATCTCATTCATAGTAGCAGAAAAAAAGGGATTTGATGATTGACAGATTGTAACTGTTCAATTGAAACGATTTTATTGTTGTAAATTGTAATGGGAATCTAGATCATTGATGATCTGACATAAAAATATGAAATAGAACGAAACAAAGAAACATCTTTTTACTTTTTTCTGATATCTAACGTTTTATATGTGAAGTGATTATATTATTTGTTGATGAATTGATGGATTATTGTTTATAATCAAGCTAGAGATATTATCATCAAATCCTATCGATCATCCGATGATCAACATAGGAAGAACAAATTTCAGATTTATTCAAAATTCTTGATGAACTTTCCTTCATCAGGAGAAATAAAATCCCAGTCGGCCGGTTATTTCTTCAACCAGATACTAACACCGTAATCCACTGCGCACTTGGTCTCAAAAACTACATGGACGTAGATGCTATCAAAGCTACAATAAACAACTCTAATACTGGAGGAGAAGGGAGATTGATATTGACCAACATATCATAGTTGTAGACATGGGGGCGGCAGCTGCCGATGATGATGTTCAGAAAATAGTCAACGATTACATAGCAGATTTATAGGTAAGTACGCCACTTATTCCTAAGAAGATACCTTATTTTTATTTTGAATCTTTATTGCAACATATTCCACCTTAGCTCTCTGCCAAACTTTCCTTGTCGTCTATGTTGAAGGACGCCCGCCCTATGCGACAAATTCTCGCTGATAACTGCAGACCATTAATGACGTCAACTACGGAGTAGTCTCAGCTGGATTGGCAAGATATTTAGATCATGGCTCACCAAAGTGTGAGATTTCTTATCTCTGATCCTCCTTCATCAGCTCTGACGTATTAATCAGACATCTCCTAATCAACCCTCTGCTTGGTTCTTGTTTCTTGGTTAGCTTTACGCGACGGTCAACACTTAACAGGTGCCGCCAACGTCAAATTTGTGATAGTAATTAAATTAAAAATACTTTACTTATTATTAAAATTTGACTTCTTTTGTTCATATTAATTAAAATTTAATCTTTCTTGGATAAATTTATGAGTTTGAGGCGTTAGACTAAATGAGTTGCTACGGATGGACTATGTCATGGGAGGGGGCTAGCACCTGCATCATTGAAAGCATAATAAATTCTATGTTGAGAGTCGGCTCAATGGTGAGCCCATTAAAGCGAAAGGACATGAATACTGGAGGATAACGCAGATTGATATTGACCAACATATCATAGGTGTAGACACGGCGGCGGCAGCTCCCGATGATGATGTTCAGAAAATAGTTAATGATTATATAGCAGATTTATCGGTATGGTACTGATAAACCCTTATGGTAAATTCATGTTATGCTGGAGAGAAAGTGCCTAGCATTGAGGATTCATCATTCTCTTGTAGATGGGATTTCATTGATGTTGCTGTTATAGGCTAGTTGTAGAAGAGCGGAGGATCCATCGGCAGTTCCCAGGCTGTTGGGCGGTGGTGGAGGAGGAAAAGAAAAGGATAGGAGAGAAGGTAGGTTGATGAGGGTGGTTTAAAGATGGTTATTTCAGTATAGTATTCTTTACTAATAGTAAAGTACGCATAATTCCTGCGAGTGACACAGTGTTGCTGATAACTGCAGACCATTAATGACGTCATCTTCGTAGTAATCTCTGCTGGATTGGCAAGATATTTGGATCACCGCTCTCCAAATTACGAGATTTCTTATCTTTGATCCTCCTCCATCAGCTCTAATGTATTAGTCAGACATCTCCTAATCAACCCTCTGCTGGGTTCTTGTTTCTTGGTTAGCTTTACGCGATGGTCAACAGTTTAACAGGTGTCTCCACGGTCAACTTAAGACAGCAACCTGAATTGGAGGCGAGTCTCGTAGGGCTTTATTGCCTGTTTGTGTTGTCTAAATGAGATGAATCACTTGCCCAGATATCTTCCTTCCACCAAGAAATCCTCAACACATGAAAACAAATACTAAAACACCAACGTATTCAAAGATAACAACATTTGACTCAAACTAAATTGAACACTTGATAAGTTGATTATTGCATTCGGCGTTTATTCAGGGATCTAACGGAGAAGGGTTCAGGATCTCTCTGGGGTAACAAACTTGGGATTTTTCTGCTGCCTGCATACTATCATAAAGACCTTGAACCTTTGGAATATGTAAAAAGAGCTCAGCCAATGACCAACAGGAAGAAGAAATCATTTGAGGCTCACTTTTCGTATGTGACTGGGGACTTCGTAATGACCAATATAAGCCCAAAGGTGAAACATTTGCTTGAGAAACAGGCATGGAAAATAACTACAACTTGATGAACTGATGTATTATTTTTCTTGTGGGATTGCAGATCGCTTCCTTGCTTAATTACAGGATTCTTTGTAACACAACCTTCACAATCTCTAATTTGGTCGAAGAGATTACAATGGCAGGCAATCCTGTCACATTTTTAAGGGTCAACTCGTCCAGCTTGCCTTAAGTAAACATCTTTTAAATTCAAATTATAGCCTTGGAATGAAAACCAGGATGACATCAAAAGCTGAGTTGTGGGTATGTTTGAGTTGGCAGGGAGTGGCAATGCACATTGTAAGTTATGGAGGAAGAGCTGACATGCAAATTGTGGTAGCCAAAGACTTGATACCTGACGCTGAATTCCTGGCCAAGTGCTTAGAGGATTGCTTGCTTGACATGAAGCAAGCAGCAGCCGCAGCTACTATTGAAATCTACCTCAACAGAGAGGTTTTAGTCTATTTTCCGAATATCTGGTGATTCGTGGATTCTAATTGTTCAATTTAAGGATCCCATTAAATTATTAGTGATCTTTAAAAATAAATAAATATTTGTTTAAAATTTTTCTTTTCCATAATGATTATGTAATTGAATCAAGTATTATTTTGAGCCTGATTTGATAGACATATCCTATTAATCACCTAAATTTTAGATTAATTAACATCTTTATTAGGATGAATCATCAAATTCCATCATCTCGTTGAAAGGGAGATTCTTGAATCACGAAATATTAAGATGCATTTATCTCAACATTTATTAAATCTAATTTTATCTTAGATTCATTTATAATTTAATGAATGCGAATTAAATTTTATAAATTTTTTTGATTATCAAAAGCTTAATAACCTGAAAATTTTGTTAATAACGTTTGAATGGGTGGTATTGTAGTTAGGTGAGATGTTAGCTTTAGATGAGATATAGACACTACACACTGCAAGGGCAGATCTCAAGGCCTTTCCAAGGAAGGATAGCGATAGATATTACTTGGTGAGAATGAAGAGGATGAATTGCAATTGGCAATAGCATAATAAAAGTTAGGAATACCTACGCACGCCAAGGCCAATACTCCTAATGACTCGCTACACATGTATGACATATGCACAATAACACCCAACTATATTAGTCAACGTCCACATCATTTAAAAATTGATATCATCATATTAACATTTCCAGGGGATTCAAATTCAAGCCTCCAGATGAGATTATAACCTCCCTATAAACCTGCTTTGTCAACTAATTAATTAGCCTCCTGTTGATTCCCTCGTCTTAGCCTTAACCCTCCTCCTTCATTTTGTATCAAACCAGGGCCTTGCAATATTGAATTTTCTACCTCCGAGGAAATCCCTGCCTCGTTTTGCATCTCTTGTCGTGCATCTTCTCCATAATTATGAAGCCTCCTCCCTATCAGATAGCGATCGTCTCTGATAGAGTTGTGAAGGTTGGTGAACCAAACATGGAATCTCTTCGCACAGAAGCACAACACGCTGAGGCAGAGACATCCCAGCCAGGCAAACCGGTACACTGCTGAGTTCACTACTAATGGATACCCCAACACTGGAAACACTCCTCTTGCTAAAACGTATGGTACGCATAAGGCTGTCAGGAGCTTCATTATTATAGGAAACACAATCTCTCGGAGCACCCAAAAGCCTTGCAACCTCGAGAAACCATCTTCTCTAACCCTCTCGAATTTGACTCGCCAACTTTCATCCACCAGGGGCATCATATGGTCCAGCATAACCTGTTCAACCACATGAAAATAAATTCAACTCTTGATATACGAGACTAAGTCAAATACAGCTTAGAACTTCAAAGACCTTCTACGCTAGATCAAAATAAAGTTATCTTGTATTTATTCAAAAAATACTAGAAGAAAACATGTTATTGCAAATTCAGCCTACTGCACACTCCATGAATGCACTGCATCCTCGCCCACACTAAAGCGCAATTCTTAATCAAGTCAAAAAAGAAAAAAAAACTCAATAACTCACCAGCCTTGTCCAAATCTTAAGAAAGATAAGTCCCAACGCCCAATCCTGATACAGGAGGAAAACTGGACTTTCATCCACAGGAACTCGCATAGGCACAATGACCAAGAGTTCGAATAGCAGTCCGATCAATACTGGAATGACAAAAATCTGTAGGAAACAAATGATTTCAAGTATGTAGGGTCAGAGATTTGCTATAACAACAAATGACTAGTTAGATACACGTTAACGCCCTGAAATGATCTACAATGCCACATACCCATATTGATAGTAGCAAAGAGCTCTTGAGAACGATGCCACACCACTTCCATATTTGACCAAGTAAAACAGTTGCCCTGTTGGTTCTGATATGCTCAAAGGAATATCTAGCTCCAGCCAACAGAGTCCAAATAAAATAGCTCCCAATCATGAATGCATAAAGATCTGGAGAAAAGTATAACGGTCCATACATCATCATCATCATCACATTTCAACTACACATAACTAAGAAAAACTGGATCAACGGAACAAAACATTACCATTACACTTGATTCCATGAGTTATTGGGAGAAGAGGAATGGCATTGAATAGAGCACGACCTAGGGATATTGGTACCACTATCAAGGCAGAGTTGAAGACAAGAAGCGTCATCCACGCTACAACTAGCAACAGGACAATCCGAAGAACAAAGCCATACCTGCTAAAAGATGAAATTTGAAAATAAGGCTGGCCGTATAGCTTGAAGCAGTAACTCAACTAAAGTGGAGCAACAAACAGCTTACAGTAGGCAAAAAGAAACATGGAAAGGATAGTTATAGTTCTGAATTTCTTCTGTTTTCAAGTGGAAAGTAAGAACATATAATAATGACTATAACAAGGTTGGTTAATGGTTAGAAGCTTATATAAAGATGCACTTAAAACAATTTGTTTAAAAAAATGTACATACATCTAAGAAATGCATATTGATCAGGTAATTTTGGCAAAACTATAAAAGAAATGATTCCCCCCCATACACAATACTAATGAAATAAGCAGTGATCAGTAGACTGATGTAATTTTGAGCCAAGATGAACAGTTCATTACTATTATAATACGTACTCTGAGTCAGATTGTTCATCAATATCATCATCCTCGCCAACATTAGAGTTTCCTTCTATAGGAATGCCTCTGTTTGGATCATCAACAGCTGCAAGTCCCACCAAAGCCCGATCCTGACCAACTTGTGGTAATCTCTCCTGCCTTCCTGGCTCGGGATTTCCATTGTCATGGCCACCATTATCCTCAGGTCTGGGCAGTAAAAAGTCTGTTAAACCAAGTGCCCAGCCAACTCCTGTAAACCAATAGCGGAGAAGGGATTTGATTGTTGTCCGCAACTTAAAATGCTCAATGGCAAATGGAATGCAGATTTGGAAAAGCAGCATGTCAGCTGGAATTTCAGTAAATGGATCAGAAACCCTGTAAGAGATGTCCATCAATAGGTCAGACAGGAAAAAAACAGTAACAGGAGGCTGAGAAAGATTGTCGTCAGTAATTGAAGGAACTGCAAAAAAAATATAGCTAGGTGCTTACGATATGTCAAGTGGAAATATGGATGGTGCCATCCTCATTGCTAGTTTGACAGGTAAGAATACAAGCATTACAATCAAACTTCCATACACTGCAACAGACAACAGAACTCTGCGAGCATGCTTGTGTACAGGATCATCAATCAAATCACGGAATGGGTTATAATTTGGATCTGCTGGATCTCGAAGGAAATATAGAACTCCATGACGTAAAACCTGCAGGCAGAAAGGAATGATAGACTGTCAGTTTATTATAACAAATTTAAAGATATTATACTCTCAATTAAGATGGCCAAGAACTATACCCCACGGAGAAGACTGACAAAGATGCTTATTTGTAGCATGTAAACAATTCCTACGACCCAATGAACCAATGAGCTTGCTAAAGGAGAAACTGAAAAGAATTGGACTCTTTGAGTCATTGATCTCCCAAACATCCTTATTGTACAAACATCTAGCCACCATCCACACATCAAAGGAAACACACCAAGTTCAATCACCAGCAGGAAGGCAACCTTTATCATAGTCATCAAATGCCTCATTGCGGCCAAGAACTGCCTAAGAAGGGATGGAATTGTTTCTGCGATAGAAGCAATACCATAAAACCTCCCCATGGTCAACGGCTCACCCTTGGTATATCGAATTAAAGCAACAATGCCAAGATAGAAGAAGACCATAGAGAATATAAACATGTATCCAACAGCAAGAGTTGTAACATCAGAAAGCCTTGATGTGGCACTAGCTGCCCCTTTTAACAAATCTGATGGCAGTGGTGCACTTATGTTCTTTGAGACTTCACTTAATTCACTTGCATTTACTTTTAAAACATCTGCAACCTGGCCAACAAGTCCACTATCTTGGTCTTCAGATGTCAAGTTTGTAACAGCAGTTAATGCATTCTTTAACGTAAAATTTGCTATAGAGAGGGCAGTATCTGTGAGTGGCATAACCGTTGACAGCAATGAGCCACTTGCAGAAGAGAATAGCCAGGAAATGTAGTAAAGTATAATCCGTCCAAGTGAGAAGGGAATAAAGATCACAACACCAAGGAATATCATATTGCTTGCCAGAACCTGCAGATCAATAACAACAGATACATAATGAGAGAGCTCCCCAAAAGATGTAAAATGAAAAGTAAAATTTGAGTTAAATCTTTGCTTCAGAAACTGGCCTAAACACCAGAATAACAAGCTCACTCATACAGATAAGGAGTCTACCTATCTACTTTGTTTCATCAGAAAAAATTTTTTTGAAGGGCTGAAAAAATTTAATAACCCTCTTTACTGAACCTCTTGTTATATACGAGAGATAGAGAGAGGGAGAGAGAATAAAGGAGTTATTGCATCAATTAGTGCAATGAAAGAATAGAAGAATAATTAAGAAAGTAACTGTGAAAATGCATTTTCAACTCCAAAGGTCAGAGGATAATATATGAAGGCAGAAAAGGAACACTTCTAAAATTACAATCATGTTATTGATCAGATGTGTTTGCAGAAAACACAAAGCATAAAAGTTCTCAACACACATCATAAGAATACCAACAAAACTTAACAGAAGAGAATTTGGACTCACAGTAAAAGCATTTTCAACTAAATGGAAAACAGGACCCTGCATGCCAACAAGCTCATCAAAAGGCACATCCTCGGCACCATCAGCATCATCTAAACCATCAAACATTTGCTCAACATGTGCCTCAAGTCTAGCTGCCTGCATCTCCCATCGAGCAGCAACATTTTCAGCATTCCTTCTGATAATTTGACCAGCCCCAGCAATTCCTTGTCCACCGGCAGCATCTTCAGCATTTACCTCACCAGCAAAATTTCTATTATTAGCTTGTCCTGGTGGTCTTCTGGCAGCACGTGCACCATTTCTGTCACCTTCATCCTCTCTGTCAGCATCCTGACCTCCAATCTCTCTTAAATGCCTAAAGTAATCTCTCAATGAGGTGGCCCCAAGAAAAATGAAAACAATACTCGCAGAAAGAAGGAAGCCATGCAGACAATCTGTAAGGATAACTGTTGTAGATATATGACTTAAGAACAATCTCTGCGCTTCACCAAAACTCCTCACAAATGCCAAACGCCATATCCAAAATGTTATGAAGGGTATGATGAGAAGCCAAACAGAAAGCACAAAACTCAGACGCAAAAAAAATTGCAGAACATGGCAAGCCTTCATTGCCATCCCGACTACAAACTCCTGAAAAGGAAGCCTTGTTGGGGCATTCTCCGCATAAACAGGAGAGAAAGAGAATGCGTGCTTGCAAACCTGAAAAATCACATGAAACAAAAATACTGAAAAGAGTTTTCATGTTTGCAAAAGCTTAAGTTGCCAGATTCAAATCTTTCCATTTTAAAAGTAATAATCAAATCATGCCACAAAAGGCATACTTCTGCAATTTGATAAAATTCAGCTTTTGTTCATGATTTATGCTGCCTAAACTATATGCTAATCAACAGTCAAAAGGAACTTTCTTTTAAAATAAAAGCTTGAAAAACGTAAAATAACCAAATTTTAGTATAAAAGCAAAGGTTCCCTACTTGTAATACCAAATGCTATTTCTCATAATTAACATACAGCTAAAGCTTTAATCAATTAATCTCAATATGTTTTATCTGTTACACAGAACTTTCCCCACTACTACTATATGATATTTAACTTAAAACTTAAACTAATCATCATGTTTACTTAAAAATTGTAGAACATTAGGGAAAAGAAAAAAAGAAAGAAAGCAACAATAATTCCAAATTTGAGATTTACCATAATCAAACATGTCGATTAAAAATTGAATAAAAAAATCAAATCCATTACCTCGCATTGACGAGCGTTACTATGATTTAACCACTGTAAAAGACAATCTTGATGCACAAACTTGATACTCCCGCTGCACGCACAAGGATACCGTAGAGGATTCTCCGCATCTCCCGGATTCCTGCAGATCCGGCACACATCCTCCTCCTCCTCATCATCTTCCTCATACCTAGAAGACGGCGCCGCCGTTATTCCATTGCTAGTTTCCTGCTTTCCTAACGAATCGCCAGTATCAGATGATGCTGTTGAGGACGACGGAGAAGAAACTCTTATAACGTCGTTACTGTCATTTGATGACGCCGCCGACGCTGAGGTGGAGGCGATCTCCATAAGAAAGGGCAGAGTTTCAGGCGGAGGATGAGATGGCGAGTCGATACACGGGCGACTCTGTGAGTCCAGAGGACGAGTTAAACCGCTTTTTTTTTTAATTTTTATTTTATAAAGCTTTTGGTTTCGAGTTGGAGCACATGTACACGTAGGAGGAGTTGGAGGGGTTTAATAGGCATTCATTGTCGGTTTGTTTCGCAGATGACGTGGGTGTTTATTATTGGGTCGTCAGTGAACGGCAACGTGATATTATCAAGAGGCTTCTCTTTTGAGAAAATTCAACATTCGAAGTAAGACCTCAAGCTACGAATTCCTCCCTATCCTTTTAATTATCATTCTAGAAAAAAATATTTAACTTATAACATTTATTATTTTAATAATTTTAATTATTATTCTAGAAAAAAATATTTATCTTATAATATTTATTATTTTAATAATTTTATATAATTTTTGAAAGTAACTTCTAATTTTTTCCGTTTATTGATTCTAATCAATCATTAATTATCAATGTAATTTTCAAGATTTTAAATATTTTTTCATTCTTACTCAAAATTTTTTTAAATAAATTTGATATAGTATTAACATATTTAATCTTTTAAAAAAATTTTGATTAAGATAAATAATGATATTTTAAAAAATTATAAAATTTTAAATGATATTCTTAATTTATATGTCAACCTCTAAAATGACAATTAAAATGACAATTAATTTTTAAATATAAATATATGATTTTTGAATTCATTTTGATATCATAGAATATTATTAGATGATTTATTATATTTTTAATTTTTATAAGATGATTTAATACATGATTAATAATGATGATAATCTTATAATAATAAAGTCATTTTAAAATGACTGTATTGAAACATATATCCATAAATAAATGAAGAAAACCATTCAAATGGTTGACCATTTCTCATGTTTCAAGCAGATGCTTGCATGTCTTTCTTTCTAACATCTTGACCATACTTTCAGCCTTCTTTCGACATTCTTATAATAATATGCATCCGTCCACATCGCTCATTGCGATATTTTCTTCGCCCTTTGATCAATATGCTCGTCTTTTTATGCCTTTGGAGACCTTTTTTCAGGCAGATTCTTTGAACCCATGTATATAAGCAGATTTAAATCAGTTTTCCTTGACAACACCTCTCGGGGTAATGGATATCTACATATCATGGAAGGGATCATTGCTATTTTGTATAGCTTGACAAGAAGGAAGAACCATGAATGCAGATGTCATTATCGTTGGATTGGAGCAGGTGTTGCTGGTTCTGCTCTTGCTTACACGCTTGCCAGTGTGAGTTTTGTTTTCCCTTTCCTCATCAGGATTGCACCAGGAGAAGTTAAAATTTATTTCTTATCCTAACTGAAACTGCAGGATGGACGGAGCGTGCATGTGGTTGAAAGAGACTTGAGTTTACCAGACAGGATTGTTGGAGAACTCCTGCAACCTGGAGGTTACCCGAAACTAATTGAATTGGGTCTTGAAGGTACGTAGCAAAGATGTAAAATTCAGCCATTTCTCAAGTTGTCAAACCAGCATTTATATGCAGACATGTCCAGCTAGTTTACTTCTGATTTTGCTTTGGAAAACAAATAAAAGTCTGATGCTTCAGATGCATAAATGTGAATGTGGCTGCAGATTGCTGGAAGGTATTGATGCTCAACAGGTGTTCGGATATGCTCTCTACAAGAATGGAAAGAGCACCAAACTTTCCCATCCCTTGGAAAGTTTTGTTCTGATGTCTCAGGACGAAGCTTCCACAACGGACGTTTGGTCCAAAACATGCTGGAAAAGCTGCTTCTCTACTCACGCATTCTTCATTTTTCTTTTCCTTTTTGTGACAAATTGGTCTATTCAGCATTACTGCTTTAGAAAATTTCAAGAAAGCAAAACCATATGATCATAATCAGCATCTCATCTTCTTCCAGCATCTAAAACAGCAAATTTTTCTGGTTTTCCTGTGCAGCATAAGGATGGAAGAAGTAACTGTAACATCGTTGCGTGCAGTACAAAGCTAAAAAAGGAGAAGAGCTTACTGCATATGCTCCGCTCACCATAGTATGCGATGGCTGCTTTTCGAATTTGGGGCTCTCTCTTTGCGACCCAAATGTGAACATTATGTTTCAACCTGTCCGTGAAGCCAAATAAGTACAGTTTTCGTAAGCTAAGCATAAAATGAGATTTTAAACGATCATTGGACTTGATGAACTTTCCTTGCATTAAAATCTTTGCAGGTTGGCATCCCCTCTTGTTTTGTTGCATTGATCTTAGAGAATTGTGAGCTGCCCCACCCAAACCATGGGCATGCTATCTGGCAGACCCTTCACCGATTTTGTTCTATCGCTTTAGTAGCTCTGAAATTCGTTGTTTGGTTGAAATACCAGCAACCCAGAAACTACCTTCCATTTCAGACCTCTGCATGATTTTAGCGATTCATCAGCCCTCTATGAATACCTCAAATATTTCTACTCACTTCTCAAGGTAAAGCCCACTTGTGCCGTCTAATCTCAACAATTTCCTCGAAAGACAGCAAATCAAAAGTATATAAAAAGGAAATCGATGGTGCTTAATTGATACATATTTCTACCTTGCAGCCTGTGGTATCTAAATAAACTCACTGGGAGGAGCCCTGTAGAAGGATTTTAGTACATCCCTGGATCCAGCACAAAAAGAAATGCGTCAAGCATGTTTCGATTATCTGAGCCTTGTAGGTGTATTTTCAAAAGGACCTATAGCCTTGCTTTCAGGTTTGAACCCTCGGCCACTGAACATAATCATCCACTTTTTTGCTGTGGCTGCATACGATGGCGGCCGGGTACCTTCAGTTAAGGGAATGTGGATGGGGGCAAGAATGATCAAACTAATAACAGCAAACTGCCCTGCAATTTTTGTTAACATCCATTAATTTCTGCCTTTTTACTGAAATCATACGTCCTAAGGATGGCTGTATTGTTCTGAAATCATGTGTGGGATTGGATGGGACGTTGGGTGCATGGATATGCCATGAATATTGCAACCTGCTCTACCACGAAACCTGAATTATGGGGAGTCTTTCAACTGGGTGATTTCCTGATATCAGGAAGTTAATGGTTGAGATGGATAGTTCCAGTCTTTCTCGAGCCTTAATTGTTGACTAATAGACGTTATTCTCGTTAAATATTATTAAATAATTAATTTAATTTTTTTTAGATTGTTTGAATAGTTATTAATTATTTTGATAGTGAAATAAATATTAAGAGGATCATCATTTATCATAAAACTTACCAAATAACGAGAAAAGGACAAAAAAACAACAATAAAAGTATAATATTTCATGAATATGTATAATTTTATACTAATAATTAATTTAAAAAATATCTAATATATATTTGTACGATGATAAATTTATAAATTAAATATAAAAAATTAAAGTATCTGTAAATTTATGAATAATATATGCCAACTCACATGTCTAAACAAGTGTTGTTGAATAAACTTAAATCACGTTATGAATTCCAAATCATGAGTTTAAATGAAATAATAATAAATAGAAATCATAAAATAAATTAAATTATTTACTTGAATAAATGGCTTCATCATTTGCACCTTCGACCATTTCAACGGTCATCAAGAAGATGACTGATATCGCCCCTCTTATCATAATTGACATCGTACCATGTAATCAAAGCAAGGACGGAAACAGATAACCGACGTCGATGCCTTTCTCATCTAACCGACGTCGGTGCCTTTCTCATCTTTCACATTTTATATATAATCTTGCAGGTTTTGGATCACATTGTTGCCCTCTTCTTGTTTATACATCACTTCCAACACCGTCCTTCTAATTGCTATATCTCATGGATCCTGCAACACCCAATCAACTCTACTTTTTCTTCTTCCCTTTTATGGCTCAAGGTCATACCATTCCACTCATAAACATGGCCAAGCTGTTTGCATCCACACGACATAAGGTAAGTATAATCACCACTCCTGTTAATTCTCCTGACATATCCAAATCTATTGAGAAAAGCAGAAATCTGGGTCATAACATTGACATTCTCATCATCCAATTTCCTTGTGAGGAAGCTGGATTACCTCCAGGATGTGAGCACTTGGACTTGGCTCCAGTAATTTCTTCAGGGCCATTCCTTTCCTTGCTCACCCACTTGAAAATCTCTTGAAGCAATGTCATCCTGATTGTCTTGTTTCAGATCTTTTTTTCCCATGGTCGAATGAAGTCGCATCTCGATGTGGGATTCCAAGAATCGTCTTTAATGGAACCTGTTTCTTCTCTTCTTCTGCTTTCCACTCTATCCTTAAGTATCAGCCTTATAAGAACGTATCAAATACCGAGCCTTTTGCAATTCCAGATTTTCCAGGTGAGATCAAGTTGACAAGAGACCAAATACCACAATTCATTCACCAAGAATCAGACTTCTCCGCATGTTATAAGGAAGCGAGAGAAGCAGAGAGTAAAAGCTCCGGTGTAATTTTCAATAGCTTCTACGAGCTCGAACCTGAGTATGCTGATTATTTCGGTGAAGTTTTGGGAATCAAAGCATGGCATATTGGCCCCATTTCAATGTGCAATAGGGACATTAATGACGAGGCAAAGAGAGGAAGAGAAGCCTCCAGTGATGAAAACGAGTGCTTCGAGTGGTTGAATTCAAAGAAACCAAACTCAGTTGTTTATGTATGCTTTGGAAGTCTGACGAATTTTCTTTCTTCACAACTCCTTGAAATTGCAATGGGACTGGAAGATTCAGGGCAGCAATTTATTTGGGTGGTGAGGAAAAGCAAGACCGATCAACAAGACTGGTTGCCTCAAGGATTCGAGGAAAGAACCAAAGGAAAGGGACTGATCATACGAGGATGGGCTCCGCAAGTAAAGATTCTTGAACACGAAGCAGTTGGTGGGTTTGTGACTCATTGCGGATGGAATTCGACGCTTGAAGCAATAACCGCAGGAGTGCCAATGGTGATCTGGCCCGTAACAGCAGAGCAGTTTTATAATGAAAAGTTGATCACTGAGGTATTAAGGATCGGAGTAGCCGTTGGTGCCCAAAAGTGGGTTGATTTTGTGGGTGATAGTGTAAAGAAAGAAGCTATAACAAAAGCAGTAACACATCTTATGATAGGTAAAGGAGCAGAAAATTTGAGATCTAAAGCTAAAAAATTTGCAGAAATGGCAAGGAAAGCCGTGGAAGAAGGTGGCTCTTCATACTCTACCTTCAATGCCTTCATCGAAGAATTGAGCAATAAGAAAATGTAATGTAATGGACACTCTAATCTATATTGTCAATCATTATGCTTTTTATATCCATGTTGTTAGTCTACTCTAAGAATTTGCAAATTCTTCTTCTATATAATGTGTATCCAATTTCTACCCAACTCCAAAAGTAAAGCATGCATAACTGGGATCATACGCTAATATTTCAAGACATACAAAATCATTTGATGAAACACAGAGTTAGAATACTACGTTGTCTTTTTTTTTTTTTAAGGTGTAGAATTGACGTACGTATTGAATGAATCAGCCTAAAAAGGGTGGGAAGAACGAGTCTCAGGTAGTTTTGTCTTGTTGATCTCTCTTCTTCACCATTAACATGGTTGGATGTTTCATTTTGCAAACACAAATATCATCTTTTGTTTTTATTCTTCAAGGCAGAATGACCGAGCAACAGCCACGCATATTTTATTGTTGGCGAGAACCACTTTGCTCAGGCCCAAGATAGGGAGAGGGGACTTGTGATTGAAGAATTTGCATTCACGGTTGACAGAATATCTACAGGGACATGTAACAGTTTATCCCTTTAACATCA
>CANYBF011049767.1:0-17804 GCA_948192965.1 Dalechampia spathulata | reverse complement strand
TATATATATACAATACAAATATATTTATATTTTTATATGCATTTAAATATTATTTTAAAATAATATTTAAATGCATATAAAAATATAAATATATTTGTATTGTATATATATATATACACCATGTATTAATGAAGATATTTTACATATGTATTATGTATGGGTGTATATACATATGTATTATGTATGTATATGGTATATTATATATATAATATATGTTTAAATATTAAGTTAGTGGAGGCATAAGGGAATGTTAGTATGTGCGTATGTGTATCATAACCCATAGAACCAATTTTATTCAGTTCAAAAAAATAGAAAGAAAATCCCTTCTCCATTCTTTTCTTATCTCCATTTCCACTATAGCCATATTTTCTCTTCTTCCTTTTGATTCATCGAAACATCAAATCCTTCTTATCTTTTTCTTCTTGCTTTAACAAATTAATACTTCACCTCACTCAAATTTCATCATAATATATATTTCTTTTTTTATTTCCCTTATTCTACCAAAATAACCATTTCTCACCTCTTTGTTTCTTTGATTGAATTGTTATTAGAGGTACATGCATGTATGTTTTTATTTTGAAAATCAAGTGTAGTAAGATCAAGCAAAGTAAAGGTGTAAATTTGTTGAGGATCAACATGTGGATGAAGGTACAAAACAGTTTGAACAATTCCAGCTCCTTCTCCTAATCACCAGCTCCTAACCATGGGGTATTAAGTGTCTAAACAAGAGGTCACCTTAAGGTGAGTTTATGATAGAAAGATTGGGTGTACAAGCTCTCTTTATTTTGTGATGTTTAAGGGATAAGGGTTATGGGGCCAAATGGGTATTTTTTTGTTTACTATGATAGGTTATTGAAAAATTGCTGGAAATTAGAAGTATAAATATATGGTTATTGCATGGGTAATTTTTATGTTGAGATATTTTGCATGTATGTGTAAAAATCCTCTCATTTTCGTGAGGTGGAGGAAAAAGGGGCTGCTGTTGCCGATTAGTTATTTTGCTCAATGTTATGTTATTGTAAAGTTGTTTAGTATTTGGAAGTAGAAGTGCTATTGCCATGTATGTAATTGGTATATTGGGTCATTTTGAATGTATGTATGAACAAATTGAGTGTTGAATGTGTGTGGACATTCAGCAGGTAAGAATTAATATATGCATATGATGATTTAATTTAGAAATATGAATGGATTGAATGCAATAGACTAAGGTAAATGTTTGGTAATACTTAATGTTTATGGGATAAAGGACTGCTCTTTTTCTTGTGATTCATCATTCTTCTTTTTCTACTAGAGAAGAATTAATTATTAGGATGTACACATATCTAATTGAAGCATTAATTGAGAAGGGTATGTGGTATATAGTAAGTAAACCTTATTTGGATTACTTTTTGATCTCTTAAGGGAGGTACATAGGAAGCTTATAGTAACTTATGATTTTAATGCCTAATTAATTAAATTGTTAAATATGTAATGTATTCTTAGGAAGCTTTAAGGATCTAGGTTAATGCCTAATTGGTTTTAAATGAATGATAAAGGTGAATTGTATGTTTGATGAATGTGAAGTGCGATTGTTGTAGTCGAACTTGAATATGTAAATTGGGCATTTTAATAAGTAATTTTATAAGCATATTATATCTTACTTTAAACTTTACCAAATCTATTTTATAATGATACTAAGTTTATTTAAATTGGAATTTGAGAGGTTTATGAAAAACAAAATGTAAAAGAGGTTATTTCTTAAAGGTTAAAAAGAAAGTATTTTAAATAAATTTCTAAATTTACCACATTAAATAATTATCTTAATAAATGAATTAATATAAGTGTAACTTATTATTAAGAAGCTTTTTGAGTCTATTTTATCATAATACTACATTATTTTAAATTAATGAGATTTTTTTTATTAATAATGTAGAAAAATAATAACTTAGCTTCTAAATTATTAAAAATTAGTTTATATAAGATTCTAAATTAACATATGTATTATTTATTTAAATGAATGGATTCTTTTATGAATAATATATCGTATGAAAACTTATTAAATCTAGTTTTCAATAATATAAGAATTACATTTTTTTAATATCGTATATTTTATATTTTGGCTCCTATAATATTATAACTAATATAGCTAGTTCAAATAATGATTTCATTTTAAATGCTATTTTAATTTCCTTATTTAATGTTGTGTTTTAATATATGAATTGACTTAATATGTAGAAATTATTGTTATACAATAGAATATATATAAATATATATATTGCAATGAGATTTTAAAAGCATAAGTTTAGATAGTTAATAATGGAATTCAATCTTTTTATTAAATATGGACATTGTATTATCATTTGGGTGGTTTTAAGGATAATCAATACATACCACCAAGCAATATAGACAAAGGGAAAGTAATCGCAGGTTTGTCCTAGTGTTCCTCGATCAATAAATGATCTATAAAAAATGTTGTTTATAATATAACGCAATGTCATTAAACGATCATCCATAGTATTACATTATACACATTCATTAATTCATAAACATAAATGCATCAATATATTAAATATGGTATGGCATATCATGGAGGAATAAGGAAGGAGGAAAAAGAGTGAACGTAAGGAAAAGTTTAATAAAAATGTATTGGGCTAAAAAAATGGATTTCCACAGGAAATCAAATGGAAAGGAAAAGAAAGTGAATCGGGTTCCTGTTTGTTGAACCATAGAAATGAAATGAAAGACCCAGTTTATAAATATGCATAGTTAAAAGGGGCAATGAATTGAAAATGGCATAGGAAAAACAGAGGGAGCGTACAATTCATAAATTGCATTCTCTAAGGCATATTCATCGCATTTGATAATTAATAATGGAATAATATTATGGAATGTTATAATTGTTATTATGCCGTGAATGGTTGTGAATAGATAATGGTTATATAATAATTCTCATAGGTCAATAGTAAAAAAAATGAATACAAGTGATAATATCTTTCGCCTAGTGATATGTTGCAATACTGAATAGTATTAATGCTAAACTATTTTGAGGATATTGAATTGTTGCTTTTTGATGTTATATTATGTATGATTATTATTTTACTAGCACCACTAAGTTTTATACTCAGCGTTTATCAATTGATGAATGCAGGTATTAGTTACAAGAGAGCACGAGATTTAGTATGGTCAGAGCAGATCTCCTAGGTAACAATTCTAATAGCAGACTCAAACTTTGAAGCAGTATCTTATTCCTCGATTCTCATGTAATTTATTTTTTTAGGTACCATTGGTAGTAAAATAGTTATAATATATAAATTAATATGTTAGTGGTTTTACAAAGTCAACATAACGATACCATCAGGGTTGTCTATAAATAAATAAAATAATGTATGTAGGATAATAATGTTAAAAGGGTGTGGATATAATAAGTGTTTTTTTGACAGTATAATATCAATAAATAATGTAATGGAATGTTTATAGATTGTGGATCGTTATGCATGTAAAAAAGAAATTGCATTTTTTTTACAGATTAAGTTATTGAAGCCCTTGTAGGGTGATTATCAATTATCTATAGTAGAGAGTTGGTAATCATGCTACGGAAGCATGTTACACCGTAGAGGGTGTGACATATTAGAGTTGTATCAGAGGTATAGTTTAACTCATTATATGATTGTATTTACTACCAAAGTAAAAGTTACATGAATATGAGTTCTATAAGTTCATGCTACTGGCAAATGTTATTTTTGTTTTAGGTAGTGTTTCTGAATAATCATCATGTCAGACAGAACTGTGATTATTGATAAGAAAGATAGGAATAATTCTATTCCCCAAGAAGGCACCTCTAAGGCTAGTTATCCAGCTGGGGGTGAACAAAGACAAAGTGAACATGGGGAATAGACAGAATGAGTACCACCAATTGAACAGCCTACGGTTGCTAGAGTATATCCAATTGTTACCCAATTTGCTCAGTTTCTTTGTACTCTTCAAGGATAACCTGAGCAAGTTATGCCAGCTGCACCTGTAGTCACTCAGAGAGAGGAACCAAAATGGGATTTTAAGAAGCTGAGAACTTATGGGGCTACCAATTTTTCAGGGACAACTGACCCTTATGTGGCTGAGATGTGGTTAAAGCATACACAGAGGGTTTTTTGATAGCTAAACTGTTCTAACGAGTTGAAAGTTGAGTATACCGTTTCCTTGCTCCAAGATGATGCATATGAATGGTCAAAGACTATTCCATAGGGATTAGCATAGCCATTTGTTTTGACTTAGGTAGACTTTTAGATGGAATTTTGGTAAAAATATGTTCCTATATCTTACATAGATCATAAATTGTAGGAATTTCTAGGATTGAAATAGGGGAATTTGTCAGTGGTGAAGTATGAACAAGAGTTCACCCTGACTGACTTGCTATACTAGGAATATTCTAACTTCTAGGAGAGAAAGATGCAAGAGGTTCAAGTAGGGTTTGAAGCCCAGAATTAGATCTCTAGTATAGGGATTTAATTATGATAATTTATTGGCATTGATGGAAAATGCTTTAAGCCAAGAGCATACTATGCAGAAAGAGGATGAGAACCGAGCTTGGCAGGTTAAGAAATAGTCTAACCCTAGTTTTTCTTCTAATTCATAGAAGAGGGGCAGATTTAGAGGATCATTTACACCATGAAAATTTAGATTTAGACCATCGATACTACATAGAGCGTAAAGTGGATAGTTTACTGGTCATAATGGTTCTGAGGCAGGGCTTCAGTTGTCTCCCACGTGTAGTAAAAATCATTTGGGAGCTTGTAAAATGGGGACAGGTTTATGTTATCGTTATGGAGGCACAAGGCACTATGCCTGAGAATATCCTAATAGTAATGTGATGCCAGTTCATACAGTAGTTGAGGGTAGATCATATCAGCAGAGTTTCAAAACTCGACCGATAGTTGAAGCACCAAAGACTAGTAATTTTAGCAAAGGTTGAGGCAGAGGCCAAAGTGATGGTGGTAGACTTAACAGTCAGGGTTCTGTTAACCAGACTATGGGAGCACCAGCACTGGTATACAGTCTACAACAGAGAGAGGACTTACAAACTGCAGATGTGGTGATTGGTAATTTTTATATTCTTGATCATAATGTGCTAGTATAATTTGACCCTGGATCGAGTCATTCATATATCAACACTAGAGTTGCATGCTTATTAGATATCACGAGTGATAGATTAGGGTATTATATGTTAGTATCTAGTCCCTTGGTGAAAGATGTTGTAGTGAATAGAATTTATCGTCAGTGCCCATTAGTTTTACAAGATACCATTTTTCTTATCGACGGTATCAAGATGCCATTTATAGAGTATGACATTATACTAGGTATGGATTGGTTATTTCAATATCAAGCAATGATGGATTGCAAAAGGAAGACTATAACATTTCAACAACCAAATTATAAGTTGGTATATGTACAGGGAATTAGACCATCGATTGTTCATAGTTTGATCTCAACAATAGTTACCCAAAAATTATTGAAACAAGGGTGTGAAGCTATTATTAACTGAGATTCCTATAATATGTGATTTTCCACACATGTTTCCAGATGAATTACCAAGATTACCTCCAATTAGGGAAGTTGAATGTAAGATCAAGACTATGCCTGGAACTAAACCATTATCCATTCCACCATGTTGGATGGCTCTAACTGAATTGAAGGAGTTAAAGCAGCAATTACAAGAGTAACTAGGTAGTGGATTTTTTCAATTGAGTGTATCTCTTTAGGGTATACCTGTATTATTTGTGAAGAAGAAAGATGGGACTATGCAAATGTGTATTGATTATTGATAATTAAATAAGGTGATAATCAAAAATTGCTATCCTTTACCCCATATTGACAATTTATTTGATTAGCTGAAAGGAGCAGCTATATTTTCTAAGATTGATTTGAGATCTGGTTATCACCAGTTAAGGATTTAGGAGAATAGTATCCCAAAGACTACTTTCCGTATGAGGTATGGACACTATGAATTTTTGGTTATGCCATTCAGGTTGACTAATGCACCGGTAGCATTTATAGCTCTACTGAATATAGTTTTCAAGAAGTATTTAGATCAGTTTATTATGGTCTTCATTGATGATATTTTGATATACTCTTGAGATTGAAAAGAGCATAATCGACACTTACATCCTGTATTGTAATTGATAAAAGAGAAGCAATTATATGGGAAATTATCAAAATGTGCATTTTAGTTAGATCAGGTTTGCTTTTTGGGACATGTGATTTTAGCTGAAGGTGTTACAATTGATCTTAGCAAGATAGAAGCTGTTATGAATTGGCAGGCATCGAAATCTATTACTGAGGTATGTAGTTTCTTGGGTTTAGCAGAATATTACCAAAGATTTATAAATGATTTTTCCATGATTGTACACCTCTGACTACACTTTTACGAAAAGACGTACCATTGGAGTGGACAAAAAAATTTCAAAAGATTTTTGATTGATTGAAGCAGTGTTTGATGCAAGTACCAATGTTGATTTTGCCTACACTAGGGAAGGAGTATGTTGTTTACAGTGATGCTTCACTAAATGGTTTAGGTTGTGTTCTAATGCAAGAACAAGAGGTGATTGCTTATGCTTATAGACAGCTTAGACTGCATGAACAGAACTACGCGACACATGATCTAGAATTAGCTACTATAGTGTTTGCACTAAAGATTTGATGACATTATTTATATGGTAAGAAATGTTAAATTTATACAAATCACAAGAGCTTAAATATTTAGGGACGCAGAAAGAGCTGAATTTGAGGTAAAGGCGATGGATGGAACTGATTAAAGACTATGACTGCATCATAGATTATCATCCAGGGAAAGCTAATTTGGTAGTTGATGCATTAAGCTAAAAGACATTTGCTATGTTGTATTGGTCGCTAATGATGTTAGTATAGGAGATTCAATAATTGAATGCTATATTGACAGTACAACCAAATTATGTTCTTGTTGAATTGCAGTTACCAGTGAAATCTCTATTGCCTAATCGTATTAAAGAAGCTGCACATAATGATACTGAATATCAGAAGCAGTTCGAGAAGATTCAGATGGGTAACCAAAATGTCTTCAATTTACATTTTGAAGGGTTACTAAGACAGAAAGATCATATTTATATCCCAGTAGACACAAAGTTGAAGAGACAGATACTAAATGAAGCCCATAACAGTTTGTATTCATACCACCTAGGAGGTACTAAGATGTATAGAGACTTGAAGCTATCTTACTGGTGGGTTGGTATGAAGAAAGATATTACAGAATTTATTTTCAGATGCTTAGTATGCCAATGAGTGAAGGTTGAACATCAAGTACCAGCAGGTTTATTGCAACCACTATCTATATCGGAATGGAAATGGGATAGAGTGATGATGGATTTTATTACTGAACTACCATTAACACAAAGTAAACATGATGTTATTTTGGTAATCATTGAATGATTGACTAAATCAGCATTTTTACACCTATATGCATAGATTACAGCTTAAAATGGTTGGTAGAACTGTATATCCAAAAGATAATGAGACTCCATGGAGTGCCATCATCCATTGTTTCTGATAGAGATCTATTATTTACTTCATAGTTACTAAGGTACATTTCAGCATAGCATTTCATCCATAGACTGACGAACAATCTGAATAGATCATTTAGATATTAGAAAATATGCTTCAAGATTATGTTTTAAAATGGGTTGGTAGTTGGGACAGCTACATTTCTCTCATTGAATTCACTTATAATAATAGTTTCCAATCCAATATTCAAATGGCATCGTATGAGGTACTGTATGGTAGGCGTTGTAGAATTCCATTGAACTGGGATGAAGTCAGTGAACGACGGTTGTTAGGACCCGACATTATATAGCATGCAAGAGAAAATAAAGTTAATCAAGGATCAATTGAAAATAACATCTAATCAACAGAAATCTTATATAAATCTGAAGCATAAAGACATTGAATATAACATCAAGGACAAGGTATTTCTGAAAGTATCAACATGGAAGAAAATTTTATGGTTTGGTCAAAAGGGAAAATTGAGTCCAAGATTCAATGGTCCTTATGAAGTATTGGATAGAGTTGGACCATTGGCTTATCATTTAGCTTTGCCATAAAAATTGGATAGAATTTATAATGTTTTCCACGTCTATATGTTACGAAGGCACAGGTCTAATCCCTCACACATCATACCAGTAGAGAATATAGAAGTTCAATCTGATTTATTTTATAGTGAAAAACCAATCAAAATTCTAGCTTATAAGACAAAACAGCTGAGGAATAAATGAATTCTATTAGTTAAAGTGTTATGGAATTACTATACAGGGTAAAAAGCGATGTAGGAACATGAATCCACTATCAAACAACAATATCCTCACTTGTTTACAAGTAACTAAGGTTAGAATTCTGAGGATAAAATTCAAATTTAAAGGGAGAGAGTTGTCATATCCTTACTTTTCGTATACTATATTGAATAGACTTGTGATGTATATTACATTATATATGTGTGGGTAATTGAGATTAAATATGGAATTGTGTGATATGCGAATATAAATGGAAAGTGAATGATATGTTATTCGATATGTTTTAAGAAATCGACATGATAATAATTGATGAAACTATTGAGATGAATGTTCGGTAAGTGTGCGAATGTTATTTTTAAATGTGACATGTGTATATAGAATTCAAAAGAATATTTATATATATTTATATATATATGTACTTGATTTTAAGTGATGGTTATAGAGTATATGATTTTAAGTGGTGATTTGAGATATATATATATATATATATATATATATATATATATATATATATATATTTAAATAATATTTAAATGTTTATAAAAATATAAATACATTTGTATTGTGTGTATATATATATATATATATACCATGTATTAATGAAGATATTTTATTTTATTATATCATATCATATTTTTTTATATTAAATTATATTATGTTTTATTTTATTATATTATATTTTATTAAATTTTCTTATATTATATAATATTATATATTATGTTGGTGGAATTGTAATAATGGGTGTATATATATATGTATTGTGTATGGGCATATATACATATGTATTATGTATGTACATGGTATATTATATATATAATATATGTTTAAATATTAAGTTAATGGAGGGATAAGGGAATGTTAGTGTGTGCATATGTGTATCATAACCCATAGAACCAATTTTATTTAATTAAAAGAAATATAAAGAAAATCTCTTCTCCATTTTTTTCTTATCCCCATTTCCACCATAGCCACATTTTTTCTTCTTCCTTTTGATTCACCGAAACATCAAATCCTTCTTATCTTCTTCTTCTTGCTTTAACAAATTAATACTTCACCTCACTCAACTTTCATCACAACATATATTTCTTTTCTTATTTCTCTTGTTCTACCGAAATACCCATTTCTAACCTCTTTATTTTTTTGATTGAATTGCTATTAGAGGTACATGCATGTATGTTTTAGTTTTAAAAATCAAGTGTAGTAAGATCAAGCAAAGTAAAGGTGTAAATTTGTTGAGGATCGCCATGTGGATTAAGGTACAAAATGGTTTGAATATTTCTAGCTACTTCTCCTAATAACCAGCTCCTAACCATGGGGTATTAAGTGTCTAAACAAGAGGTCACCTTAAGGTGAGTTTATGATAGAAAGATTGGGTGTACAAGCTCTCTTAATTTTGTGATGTTTAAGGGATAAGAGTTGTGCAGCCGAATGGGTATTTTGTTTGTTTATTATGATAGGTTATTGAAAAATTGCTAGAAATTAGAAGTAGAAATATATGGTTATTGCATGGGTATTTTGTGTGTTAAGATGTTTTGTGTGTGTGTGTGCAAATCCCTTCATTTTCGTGAGGTGTAGGAAAAAGGGGTTGTTATTGCTGATTAGTTACTTTGCTAAATGCTATATTATTATACAATTGTTTAGTATTTAAAAGTCGAAGTGTTGTTACTGTGTATGTACTTGGTATATTGGGCCATTTTGAATGTATGTATGAATAAATTGAGTATTGAATGTGTGTCGACATTCAGCAGGTAAGAACTAATATCTGCATGTGATGATTTAATTAAGAAATATGAATGGATTGAATGCAATAGACTAAAGTAAATGTTTGGTAATACATAATGTTTATAAGATAAGGAACTACTCTTTTTCTTGTGATTCATCATTCTTCTTTTTCTACTAAAGAAGAATTAATTATTAGGATGTACATATATCTAATTGAAGCAGTAATTGAGAAGGGTATGTGGTATATAATAAGTAAACCTTATTTGGATTACTTTTTGATCTCTTAAGGGAGGTACATGGGAAGCTTACGGTAACTTATGATTTTAATGCCTAATTAATTAAATTGTTAAATATATAATGTATTCCTAGGAAGCTTTAAGGATCTAGGTTAAATAGTACGAGTATGGTTTTGTTTAAAATTGATTTATTGGTTCTAAATGAATGAAAAAGGTGGATTGTATGTTTGATGAATGTGAAGTGTAGTTATTGTAACTGAACTTGAATATGTAAATTGGGCATTTTAATAAGTAATTTTATAAGCATATTATATCTTACTTTAAACTTTACCAAATCTATTTTATAATGATACTAAGTTTATTTAAATTGGAATTTAAGAGGTTTGTGAAAAACAAATGTAAAAGAGGTTATTTCTTAAAGGTTAAAAAGAAAGTATTTTAAATAAATTTCCAAATTTACCACATTAATTAATTATCTTAATAAATGAATTAATATAAGTATAATTTATTATTAAGAAGCTTTTTAAGTCTATTTTATTATAATACTACATTTATTTTAAATTAATGAGATTTTTATTAATAATGTAGAAAAATAATAACTTAGATTCTAAATTATTAAAAATTAATTTATATAAGATTCTAAATTAACATATGTATTATTTATTTAAATGAATGGATTCTTTTATGAATAATATATCGTATTAAAACTTATTAAATCTAGTTTTCAATAATATAAGAATTACATTATTTTAGTATCATATATTTTATATTTTGGCTCGTGTAATATGATAATTAATATATCTAATTCGAATAATGATTTCATTTTAAATGCTATTGTAATTTCATTATTTAATATTGTGTTTTAGTATATGAATTGACTTAATATACAAAAACTATTGTTATACAATAGAATATACATAAACATATATATTACAATGAGATTTTAAAAGCATAAGTTTTGGATAGTTAATAATGGTATTCAATTTTTTTATTAAATATGGACATTGTATTATCATTTGGGTGGTTCTGAGGATAATCAACGCTTCCCACCAAGCAATCTAGACAAAGGGAAAGTGATCACATGTTTATGCTAGTATTCCTTGATCATTAAATGATCTATAAAGGAATGTTGTTTATAATATAATGCAATGTCATTAAACGATCATCCCTAGTATTACATCATACGCATTCATTAATTCATAAATATAAATGCATCAATATATTAAACATGGTATGGCATATCATGGAGGAACAAGGAAAGAGGAAAATGAGTGAACGTGAGGAAAAATTTAATAAAAATGTACTAGGCTAAAAAAAATGGATTTCCACAGGAAATTGAATGGAAAGGAAAAGAAGGTGAATCGGGTTCCTGTTTGTTAAACCACAGAAATGAAAAGAAAGACCCAATATAGAAATATGCATAGTTAAAAGGGGCAATGAATTGAAAATGGCAAAGGAAAAACAGAAGGAGAGTATAATTCATAAATTGCATTCTCTAAGGAATGATATTGTGGAATGTTATGCGGTGACTGATTGTGAACAGATAATGGTTATATAATAATTCTTACAGGTCAATACTAAAAAAAAATGAATACAAGTGATAATATCTTTCAACTAGTGATATGTTGTCATGCTGAATAGTATTAGAGCTGAACTATTTTAATGATATTAAATTATTGCTTTTTGATATTATATTATTTATGATTATTATTTTACTAGCACCACTGAGTTTTATACTCAACATTTATCAATTGATAAATGCAGGCATTAGCGATACAAGAGAGCATGGGATTTAGTGGGATCAGTAATAGGTCTCTGAGGTAGCGATTCTGATAGCAGACTCAGACTTTAAAGCAATCTGTTATTTCTTGATTCTTGTGCAATTTAATTTTTTTAAAGTACTATTGGTAGCAAAATAGTTATACGTATAAATTACTATGTTAGTGTTTTTACGAAGTCAACATAATGATACCGTCAGGGTTGTCTATAAATAAATAAAATAATGTGTGTAGGATAATAATGTTAAAAGGCTGTGGATATAATAAGTGTTTGTCTGACAATATAATATCAATAAATAATGTAATGGAATGTTTATAAATGGTGGATTGTTATGCACGTAAAAAAAATATTGCATTTTTTACAGATTAAGTTATTGAATCCCTTATAGGGTTATTATCAATTATCTATAGTAGAGAGTTGGTAATCATGCTACGGGAGCATGTTACATCGCAAAAGGTGTGACACAATTAACATGAGATGAATAATAAAAATATCATAAAATTGAATGAGAACTCCTAAAATCAAATGACATGATTTGGAAATCAAGTGAATACATAAACATAAATTGAAAGATTTCAAGATCATTAAACATCATTCAAAAATAAATCAACATCCAAATTTGGTCTAATCTCATCAATTGTATAACAAATAATTAAAATGGCATCTAATTGAAAAATCAAGCAAAATAAATTGATTTTTAAACAAAAAACAATGAAATGATCATGAAATTTGAATCTATAGATTCCAACATCATGAAGAATCAATTGGAAATGACTCAACAACCAATCCAACCTTAATAATGTCATATTGCAACAAGAAATCAAACTAAAATGGTATTTAATTTGAAAAATTAACTTTAAAGCAAAATTAATCAAATTGTAATGATGTATGATAAATTCATATCATTTTGATAATTGTAAAACCATAAATAGTATTGACAACTTCAAAGAAAATTGAAAAAAAATAAGCAAATTCAAATGAGAAAATATAGCTTTTATGAAAATTAGGACATGATGTGTGCAATATGTAGTCTCAAAAATCATGATGTGGGCAGCATATGGGATGATGTGCATTGTACATGATCTTTCTAGAAAGTAAAAAGATGAGATTTTAGTTAAAATCATAAATGAAATTAAGATATTTAGGACTACCATAGATCATTTAAGGTCATAAAATAACCTAAATGCTACCGTTGCATTCCTAAAATAAACCAAATTAAATAAAATCATAAATCCCAATCATAAAATCATGGAATAGAAGAAAATAAAAGAGAAAATAGCATTTTTGTAACTCACCAATGCTAAGCAAGCCTTAATTTTCTTAATTCTAACTTAATTAAAGGGATTTAGTGAATAAAATTATCTTTAATCACCTAATTAAGGGTTAATTATATGATTAATTAATAAGTAATTAATTTGGCAATGTTTAACCTAATTTCTCAAATTTCAAACTTCTTTTCCATAATTACCAAGACTATATTAATAAAGGAAGGTCAAAGTTTGCCAAAAACATATTAGCAATATGAGATTTCTAAAATCCCATAATGACATGCATAGCATATAGTGTAGAATTGGTGGATACTTTGGGATGTATGTTATATGCCTAATGAACTTTAAATATACCAAAATGGTAATGAGGTATATGGCTAATGTTACTTGAGCATGGGAAATAGGCTGCTCACATCATGCATTTCAACCAAACATGCAGAGCATATATACATCAAGAAATTCCTACAACATGCTCCACCTTCCATAAGTCAAAAGTAACATGCTCCATATATCAAGAGAACTCGTGGGAGGCTAAAATCCTTGTATACAGCTTAGGTTTAAAAATAAGGATCAGTATCAGGCCATATCAAAGAAAACTCAAACATACATCATGCAAGTGAAATTGAGGGTTTATGTATAGGTTTGAGCAAGATCCTTACCTAACCATGCATGGTATGATGGTATATTTAATATTGGGGCTAGTTTAAGCAATTGCTATCCTTAATGAGTTGTGATTTTATATATGATGATGATAATGATTACATTCAAGAGTGTGGGGGAGGGTCAAAGGAGTAGTAAGGATAAAGGAATGAAAAAGGATATGATATGATATACATTACATGCATTACATGATGGCATTACAACATATGCCTTATACAACAAAGTTAATTATATGGTAAATACATATCTAACTATGTTAAGATGCAAGCATTGCTATAAGAGTTTATTTTGCAAAAAATTAGCATATATCTATGATATTGATGATATATACAGTCTATTCAAAGTATAATGATTTTGAAATACTAAGTTAAATGCTCTTTGATGATTTTTATCTACAAATGGAATTTTAACATCACTTAAGGTGTTATACGCTATTTATTATATACATTTGCTATTTGATGAATGTAGGTTAGCATCAATATAATAAAGAGTGAATGGTCAATCATTAGTAGATGACATTTTATAATTCATAGGCATAAGACTCAACATACTCTAGTAGGTTTTGCATTATTTATGCAACTATCATATGTATATAGATAGTATAATAATAACATTAAAATGTTAGTTTATGTGTACATGTGTGCATGGAAATAATCTATAAACTCTATAAACTATTAATAAAGAGTGGATTATACAATTAACTTACTTATTTTGCAAAAGATATCATTGATGGTATGGTGTACCAATGGCATGCCATAAGTATATAAATGTACATTTGAATTATTTTTTATGAACAATTAAATAGGTGACATGTATAAAGGATACATGTATCAAAAATAATTATTATAATTATAAGGAAATTATATTATATTGATTGTTTTAAAAATAACACATCCTTTATAGCAAAATTTGCTAATCCCCAATGTAGAGGATCTCTAAACTATCCACACAAGTAGAGAATCATATTAGTAATTAAAATTACGAAATTCATTTCAGAGACTAGTAGAAATAAAAATAGAAGATAAGAGAAAGTCTTGAATCAAATCCAGTGAGCTTACTCTTGAAGGATCAAATTCTCTTGCTTGTGCTTGATTTGAATTTCCTTGTTTTTTCTCTAAAAAAATGTGAAGAAAAAGGAGGCAAACATTGTTTATTTCTATAAACCTAAAATCACATTTTAATTAACCTAATAGGGCTTAGGTGGCACTAAGGTAGACTGAATAGCTTATGTGTCATGATACATAAGCTAACTTAGTCCAGTTGGTATATGATATGTATAACATATCCCAAAACCTTAATTAGGCATGTGAAAATCACATATCCATCCTCCTTCAGTCAAGTCACGCATGTTCAAGTCATATGACATATGCACAATCACATGCATGGCATGTGCATTGTACATGTAAACTTGCATCATGCATATATGGAGTTCTAATTGTTAGAATTGCATGAACCTGGTATCAAATTGAAGCTCTTCTCATGCTCTATCTAATAAATATGAAAACTTTAATCCAACTTATAACCTTGAAATAATATCTCAAATTGAATCAACATATATTCTCTTTATCTCTAATTCCCTAACTTTTATATGTGACCTTTTGGGTTTTTGACATGTTGGTAACATATTATAATATTATTAAATATCATTTAATAACATTATATGTAAGTTATGAGTGGTGTCTAGTCATACATCATAACTACCTAAATCTCAAGAGGTCATTAGTTTGACTACAACCATTCCATAATAGATACTGCTACAATGAACTCCTTTCACCATTCATTACCTCATTTAAGCTTGAGTATGGATTAATGTTAACTCAATACATGATTAAGCATGTTAGATCATGCTCTAAACTTGATGTTTTATGTACATAATCTTTATTCCTAAATACCACTATGAACTCATTCACTTCTAGGCATTCCACCCTGGCTAGAGATTTTAGAATCAAAGATTACTACATGCATCATTCCCCTACATTTAATTCAGGGTGGTCAATCCTTTGTTGATATAAAAATATCTTTAACTACTTCATACTATACCCAACCTCCTGACCATGAATGCCTCCTATGGAGGAATAAAATATAGGAGGAATAAAATATAGGAGTCAAAGTATAATAATCCATAGTTAAGATAACCTTGATATCTCAAGTCTAAGGATACTTGCACTACTAATATGAGTAAGATATGTATTTCACAAACATAGATTAATAATCCATATGAAATCTTACTGATAAGGCCTCTAATGAACCAGTACTATATTGTTAATCCATATGTATACTTTAGATAACTCATATCATAGTGAATGAGAATTACCCCTTAACAAAAGTATAACATATGTTGAACTACCTACATTTATAATGTCCAATCTTATTAATACTATGATCAGGGCAATTTAGATATTGAACATTTGCATACAATAAGAATCTCATATCATAAACTCTTTATGAATTTCTCTTATACTATTCTAATAACTTAGACTTCATTATTTAGTTTAATACTATAAGTAAAATAAGTATGTAAAATATTACATTTAAATAATGAATAATACCTTTTATTGAATTAATATTCAATTACAAATAAAACACGATGTTGTAAAGCATACACTAACAAACTCCCACTTACACTTGAGCTAATTATTCATGAACTTTAACCCCATTAAAGCTACATGCCTATCATGGTTGCTTTATGTTAATGCCTTAGTGGTCCACCATATTTTGTTGTATGGGAACTCTGTTAACCTCTACTTCTCCTCTACCAATGATCTCTCTAATCAAATAGTATCTCCTAAGTACATGTTTAGATTTCTGCTGTGACCAATGCTCCTTTGCCTTTGTTATAGCTCCATTATTATAACATAATAGAGGAATAGGACTAGCACTCCATGGAACCACTCTAAGTTCATCAATGAACTTCCTAATCCAAATAGCTTCTTTAGTTGTATTTGATATTGCAATGTATTTTGCCTATATAGTTGCATTTGTTATAGTTTCTTGCTTAGAACTCATCCAAATGATAACCCCATCATTTATTATAAAAATATAACCTAATTATGATTTACAGTCATCTTTATCTAACTGAAAACTAGCATAAAAATATCTAATTAATTGTAAATCACTCTTGTCTTTAGTTCTTCTCAAGTGCTTAAGGATATTCTTGACCATCACTGTCACGCCTTTTTGAGGTGCGACATGCTCCCATAGAATAATAATAATCACCAAACAATGGAAACCATTAATTACTCTACAAGGGATGCAAAATTATATATATATATATATATATATATATATATATATATCTACTTACTACGTATTAAATTACGGAATAATAATCTTACATTACATTTTGCATTTACTACCTTAAATATTACTTTAATTACTTACGTTATTTATGTAAATATTTTAAACTGGTTCATGTTCTTATCATCAAGGGAGTCTGTTGAAAACGTGCTTTGGAATCCATGCGCTCCATCCGTCTCTTAACCTGTGTTCATTAAATGACGAACGCTGAGTATATTACTCAATGGTGCTTAAACAACAAAACATAGAAAATATTATCAAAAACATATCATGAACAATAATAATCCATGAAATCCAATTCATCTTAATAGTAACATCACCATATAATCATATAAAATATTTGTCTAAACATTTCAGATTTATATACTTTTATTTGTTCTCTAAAATATTCATATCATTAATTATCTACATCAATACTTTATTAAATTGTTTATAACATATTTTATTTTCTTTAGTAAATCATCATTACTTACAAGAATAACTCATACATTAATAATTTTATCCTCTTAAAATACCATTTCATTAGACTAACAACATTTAAGAAGTAATATCAT
>CANYBF011049657.1:0-10583 GCA_948192965.1 Dalechampia spathulata | reverse complement strand
ATATGGTTTGTATGAAATAAGAAATGTTTATAGAACCAGGAATTTAAATGATATAAATTTGTTATCTGTTAAAAAAAAAATTTGCGCACTTAGTATGAATGTATGGAATCCCTTGTTGGATGATTATTAATTTTCTTAATGGGAATTGGTAATCATTTGACGGGAGCATGTTACGCAGCCAGAAGACGTGATAAAACACATAATAAACAAGCAAGAACATTAAGAACATCATAAAAAATCCATTCAGCTTTTCATTAAGAGCATGCGCAACATATGCATTTTTATCTCATAAAATTTCCACATATATAGATGATTTTTTTAATAGAAAAGAATTTAATTTAATTAATAATAAGTGGTTAAAATTTCAAATCCAAATTCAAACATTAACCCTTTCAAAATTGAAAATGCTACAAGCCAGAATAAGTGAAAAAAATGAAATCTCATGCGTTCTATGCATAGATTGCAAACCAAATCACTATAATACCAATGTTGGTTTATGAAAACATGCCTAAAAGAAAAAGATGTAATTTGAAAATTTTTAAACATATGATTTCATTAGATCAAGAAATTCTATACATAGAAAACATCAAACATAGAGAAGATTATGAAAAAGAGATTGAAAACTTACTTATAAGCTGATCTCCTTCTTTCTTGTCCTTTTGAAAAGTTATAGCAAAATTTTCAATCCCCAAGGATAGAGAATCTCCAAACTATCCATACAAGTAAATATAATGATTAGTAATCCAAAATTACTAGTTTTATTTAGAGACTAGTAAAACAAAATAAAAGAGGGAATGGATGGAGAGTAATAATTGAATTCAGTTTTCTTCTTGATGTTCAATCAAAACCGAATTGTTTTTCCTTTTTATTGTTCTTTGAATTCCTTAGAAATAGAAGAAGAAAAGAGATAACTGAAATATGCTTCTGTCACTTTATTTGTTTTCACCAAAAAACATAATCATATAACCCTAATTAGGTTTAGGTTATAATAAGTTAAGTCATGTGCATGTCATATGCTTCTGGCATGTGATTTGTATGTAACTGACTTAAATATCCTTCCAGAAGTACATGGAAATCATGTGCACTTCCATTTAATTCATCATACATGAATAAGTTATATGACAATCACATTTTGACCATTAAGTCAATTAATGTTATAAAAAACCCGTATATACCATGCATGTAGAACATATCATCTTAAATCACTTATCTGGAGTTTTACTCATTAAATTTCAATGATCTTGGCATCAAATCAAAGCTATTTTCATGCTTTTTCTAATGAACATGAAAAATCTAGGTTATCTTATAACCATAAAAACATTATTTCACCAATATTCATTCGTGATTATCATTCCCTTACTTTTAGTGTGCGACCTTTTGGTTCTTGGCATGTTGGCAACATATGAATCTACTATTAACTTAATTTAATAACATTATATATAAATTATGAGCAGTTTCTACTCACACATCATGACTATCCAAATGTCAATAGGTCATTAGTTTGACTACAACCCTTCCATATCAGATTCTATGCAATAAACTCCTTTCACCATCCACTATCTCATTTAGGTTTGAGTATGGATTAATGTCAACTCAATGCATAATCAAGTGTGTTAGACCATGCCTTAAATTTGATATTTCATGTACCATAATCTTTATTCCAAAAATGCCTTTATGAAACTCATTCATTAATAGACATTCTACTCTGGCCATAGATTCCTCAATAAAGAATATTACATGAATCAATGAGATAAAACCCTTACATGTAATCTGGGGTGGTGAATCCTTTATTGATAAATAAATACCTTCAACTACTTCACACTATATCCAACCTCCAATTTATGAATGCATCCTCTAGAGGAATAAAACATAGGAGTCAAAACATAATGATCCATAATTATGATAACCTTGTTATCTCAAGTCTTAAGGATACTTGCACTACTGATATGAGTGAGATATATTTCATAGACATAGATCAATTATCCATATGAAATCTCACTAGCAAGGCCTCCAATAAGTCAGTGCTCTACTGTTCATCCACATGTTTACTTTAGACAACTCTTATCATAATGAATGAGAATCATCTCTAAAGGAAGTATAACATGTGTTGATCTTATTTGCATTAATAATATTCATTCTCATTAATACATTGATTAGGGATAATTTAGATATTGAACATTTACATACAATAAGAATCTCATTTCATAAACTCTTTATGAATTCCTTTATATTGTTTCAATATCTTGGAATTCATTATTAGTCAATAACCTTTCAAGTAAATTGAATAATGAATAATGTCTTTTATTGATAAATCGTTCAATTACAATAAAACATGATGCTCTAGAGCATACACTAACATGACCTGCATCCATCAAATAATAAATGCTGAGCATAAAACTCAATAGTATCCATTAATAATTGAGTTATAAATGAAATTCAAATATTTTTTTGATTTAATATAATAATGAATAAAACAATTAAATAAATCAATAGTAATTTATTGTAATAAACATGAAAATCAAATAAAATTACACAAATAATAATGAATTATTATTATAGTAACTCTCTGTGGTTAACTCAATTTACCATTTATCAATCTCATGAATCTACATGTTAATAATATAGGAATAATATGTTTGAGTCAAGGAATGCAACTCTACTACACTCTACTTTTTTTTATCATTCATATCAATCAAATAGTAATATCATGCTATATATATATTATTGAATATAAGGTACATTGTAATTCCCTCTCTATTTCACTCCATTATACTTATATACTTACATATAATCATGTGACTCTTTGAGGAGGAACCCAAACTTAACCTACCTCATGATTAATAAGTTATTGCATGACTCATTGAGGAGGAAACCAAACTCAACCTACCTCAGAAACTGTTATATCAATATATTGTACACAGTTGGTAAGGAACTGAACTCAACCTACTATTAAAGAGGAAACCAAACTTAACCTGCCTTGTAAATCTTATCAAATAATAATTTATATAAATGAACTTGCATATCCCTTATATCTTCTTTATATCATGCAATAAATATAATGCATAGTTTATTTTATAATACTTTTATGCATGTATCGATAAAATATTATGTAACTATTTTATATATATTTCCATCATCAATGGCGTATCTAAAATATTAATAAACTTTCTTATAAATAATTATAATATCATAATTCAATACTACTTAATTTATATTAATTGATCCAATTTTAAAATCAAATAATTTATCAACACAAACCTATAATTATATTGCCTCTATCTAGTTAATGAGGTGGAGCTTCAGTTGTCCTCTCTACAATACCTATGACTTTGGGATTGTGTTATTCTTTAATTACTAATATGGAGATATTTCCTCGAGCATAGCATTGAATGTCATTATCCATTCTAAAAATTAATACAATCTTGCATAAAGAAACACAATCTATTTTATCCCTTTTTTCCACTTTTATGTTAATTAAAATGGCAAATATTATATGCATATTTATACCTTGTTTGAAATGAGTACCAAGTGATATATATATATATATATAGGCATATAACTTTAGTATTTGCATGACATTCCATACCACTTTTGAATTATTAATGTTGCCTATCTACTCATTTATAATACGTATATATGGCTAACATAATTATGTGACCCACATATGCATTCCTACACTCAGGTGCATAGCTAAAAATATATGCATTAGGGATAACTCTACCATTTAATCCAATATGCAATATGAATCAGTTACAAGCATGTATAACATCTCAAGGGTTCACATTCTTAATTGGTAATTATGATCAAACCGTTCATACATAAAATCAACTTATCAATTTTTTTGAGTTCATTAACAAGATAATTTCTTTAGGTAGCTTAATTATTCTATTTTTTACTACTGCTTATGAATGGTTATTTCTATGTTTTAACAAATTATTCCATAAATAAGGATTAAGTAAAAAGATTGGTATAAACATTTTGAATATAAGAATAATAAATCTCCCTTCTATGCATTTGTAGCTACATTTATAAAAGCCTTGTAATCAACACTTCCTTAATTACCAAGCTACTTATGTCTTCCTCAAGATAATAGGATTCAGTGGTGTAATTTAATCCAATAAAACAAACTATAAGTGTGCTTTAACTTACCATTAAACCTCCATTTGAAAGACATGTACCCTACATTATCTTAAAGGTGTGCATATATGTCATAATCTTACTTGTTTAATGAGTGTTTTAGACAAGTGTTTCTATTTTATTTATGCTATATTTCTCACACATTAGGCCATATGCAAACCATATCCATGTCACTATAAATTACATTTATAAATAGAAGCTACTAAGTGACTCATTTGATTACTTACATCCCTAAATTAACATCATTATGCTATTAAGGTTAGTGTTAATTTTAACTAATGCATTAAGAGACTAACAGTTTGTCCATTATGTGAAATTATCCTTAAATTACATCATTAGCATTCCCATTGTCAAAGCTCATTAATGAGAATGCCATTTAGTCCACCCTTCTCAAGTGCTAGGTTAATTCCAAGCCACTAATATATTGCATTAAGGACAATGCCCCTTTTGAAACAATGTCCCTTTACCTTAAAATTTAAGACAATTCCAAATATGGTGCTATAAGCATTTTACACATGAACTTCTAATTAATCCTTAAGCTAAGGTTGATATCATAATAACCCATACTTTTGATTTTCCATTTAACCTATGTTGCATAATTATTCTCCCCCACTTTAACCACTTAAATTCATTAGTCCAACCATATAATATGCTTACTTCCGTAGTTACAAAATCATAAGAAAAAGGGACATAGTATATATTCTAAAGAAAGAACCTCCTAAATACTATATTAATGGTCTACTAGCAATACATAAAAGATACTCACACACTAAACATCTAATTCCTTAACATGTATGGTAGGTATGCAAGTTATTCCTTCTATTATCATTCATAGTAATAAGGGTAAGTATTCAAATGGTTATTCCTCTCCAAAGTGATATGCAATTAGCTCTAAGTTTTGTTGTATCTTATCTCAACAATTTTTTAAATCATATGCAAATAAATATAACCCTTCTACACCTTTATTTAGTTGGTTAGCATATAAACAACAACTCAAAATTTGATTATAATTCAATTATTACTTATTAATTCATATAAGCAAGCATTAAGCAACCTATTAAGATTACTTTTCTTTTGCTAAACCACCCTTTTATAACCATCAAACTTCATACACTTACAAACCAAGTTCATAAGGTTTTATAGAGACTTGGAACTCACCAGAACTTGGCTAAACTAAAGATGAATCTTAGTAAGCAATTTGGCTCATCTTCCTCTAACTAGAATTTTGTTTGTCTATTCTACCAACTTAACAATTTTCATCAAACTATTCCCACCTACTTATGTGATTTGGTTAATTAGTTAATTAACTAAATCTTATTACTTAAGATCAATTCACTACCCTACTAAAAGTAATAAAATCTTGCTTCAGCAATGAGCCTTATCCTATGCACCAACTCCCTTCTTATTTCTCATACCATTTATTATATTACTTGTCCATCTTCATATACTAAAAATCAATACAATTCACATGTTGGCCAACTTTAATTCACTTAAAAAGAATATACACACCAAGCACAAACCATAAAACTATACATCTCATCCTCTACTAAATTATGTACTACCAAATTATGTAACTTAAACTTATACACATATTTATGTATAGTCATTTATATATTATGCATACATAATAAATTATATGTTCATATGTATATAATCTTAACTTATAGTTATATGCTTACCAATAAAAGTAATCATTGGTCACCATTTAATAATTATATATTCATGTGTTTCAATTAAATAAACTTATGTGTAAAATAATGAAACTTGTTAGCCTTTTAATATAATTATCATCTAACATGCTAACTAAATATCATTGCTTGGTGGACTTTTCTAGTGGGCTGTGAAACCACCTTAGACTTTTCCTAAGACTTCTTGGATCTAAATGTATGAGAGGAAGAAGAATATTTCTTGGAAGGAGGACTGTTGTCAGAAATAATAGCTGGTGTAACTAAGAAGATAAAATGGAAATTAAGAGGATAAACATATTAGTAAAAGGGGAAATAAGAAGGAAACTAGTAATAATACCTAGCATAACAAGATTCTCAAAAATAGATGCCCATCAAGTTTGAAATAAAGCATAAAGATCATTAGATGAATGATCTAACTCATGTACAAGAGGTTCTAAGAGGCTCTTCTCATAAGTGCCCCAAGCCTTTTCAACTATAAACGTGTCATTACTAGTTATGTCAACAAGAGTTAGGCACAAAAGATGTTAATCGGGGATAGTCTATTGAAAACCAAACTATCTGTACCATAAAAAGGGAAGGTAAGGCTCTTCAACAGCTGTCTAATATGGGAAAACTAGTAGAAGCATCACCTTTGAAGAGTAGGCAGGGTTGGGTGAAAGCTGTCCAAGTGATTGTAGCATAAGGAACCTTGTCAAGAAAGTAGTTCCTCACCTAAATTAGCAAGATGCAGTCCTCATCAATGTCTTGAGAGAACATGAATAGAGAAGGAAATGTATCAAAGGCCAACTTTTAGAAATAATCTATGATAGCAGCCTTAGTCATAGAGCATGTACAGCTAACAACTTGCAAGCCATGAAAATCTTCATGGTAAATAGGATCTATTGAGAGTACTGGAAAGTAAGTGAACAACCATAACTACACCAACTAAGTGCTTCCGCTTATCTTGTGAATTGACTCATCTGAAACGATCTTAGCAAGGTCATTATAGACTACTACCAATAATATAGTATCAAATGCACACCTCCTGCCATGAGCAATTTAATGGGCCATTGGGAGGTACTCATTACTTGGCTTGACTAATAAAGGGCAGAAGAGGAGTTTGCTTGATAAACACCATATGAAGTATGTGTGCTTCATCTCAAGATCTTATAGTTGACTTGTCATACCTTTAATTAGGGTTACATAAGTGGAATACTTCATATCATGGCCGTTAAAAGACTCAGTATTCCTAATAAGAATTGGTGTTTCAACACCCACCATTGATATACCTGTTAAGATAACTACATCTTTAAGGGTGATGGATATAAGCATAGCTCAAAAGATGAAGGAGTTATAATCCTTGGATTAGAAATGATAAGCTGCTGAAAGTAAAGAAGTCGAGAAAGAAATTTATGTTATGGATAGCTAGATCACAGGCTAGATTTCAGCTTTCTCCTATTGATCATAGAAGTATGAGGTCAGGTTATTCACCCATTTAACCCATCCATCTGGAATTCAAGGCCATACTTTAATAAAAGTAACTAGGGAGATTGTTTTGCCATAAAGAAGCTCCTCACCATATCTCATCAAAAAAGGAAATATATTTGGTAAGGAGGTATCATTCAAAATATAGAATGAGAATCAACCTGTGAGCACCAGTTTCTGCCGACCGCCCAGAATGAGGCTTGTGAAGCTCACAGATCGAGGACCACACTTGGAGTGAAAGTGCAGTCTTCCTGAGGGGCTACCTAGGGGAATGATACGGACTCAAAAGAGTAACAAGGGAGTCACCACCGAATGGTTCCAGATTTGTCCAACCGACACATAGCATGAGTGCTAGTTAAACCCTTCAGAGATTGGGTTTGAGTGGTGGAGATCTATTTCTATGAGTTTCCAAAAGTCATTTTACCATTATAGTTAGAGTTAATTATCCTAAGCAGGCAAGCATACAAGCATATATGTAAGCACATAGCACGATATGTGATTTTATATTGCACGGTTGCACGTAGAATGGCATATAATGCTATATGGCATTTGGATGACATGGCATATGCATGATGTGTGACATGATGATATAAGATGACATGGCATATGCATGACATGACATAATAATGACGTAGTATAATGGCATGGCATATGTATGACATGGCATATGCATGGCATGGCATGGTGATTGTGTGTATGAATTGGCATGTGACGTGGCATGCAACATGGCATGTGATGTGGCATACGATATGGTATGTAGCATGTTATACAACATGACATGGTATATATGGCATGGCATAATGGCATATGGCATGATGAATTAGCATGGTAGCATGTGATATGGCATGGCATAATGGCATATTGGCAGATAGCATGGCAAGTTGCACGTATTGCGTTGCATATTAGTGTATTTGGATTGTATTAGCATATAAGATAATGTATGTTATAGCATGGCATATGCATGACATGGTATAGGAGTGTGTGATATGGCATGTGACATAGCATGCGCATGGCATGTGACATGATATGGCATATATATTTTAGTAAATATAAAACCATCCAAGAAATAAAAGAATACTGAAAGGCCGGTGAAAGGGATCGAGGAAATAGGGGATACACATGGGATTTTAGGGAAATTATTACAAAATAATGAATAATTCTATCCTATTACATAAATCTCCATGCATACAACATTTTTGGGATGTTAAGTAACGTCCCCTCCTCCTCGGGTGATTTTCCTCCTCGGGTAGCACGAGCTGAAAATACAAGAATGATAAATGCAAAATAAACACAATAAATTCATTAGTAGCAAATGAATTTATGACTTATTTGACTAGTCCAAGCCATGTGAAAGCATGAACCAAGAGTCAAAATGCAGTAAATTGTTTGGCAACAATCATGTGAATTAACACGAGCCAGATCGTGAAAAATAATTTTAAGCAAAAATATTTTTGTTTGATCATGGAAAATCAAATGGGAATTGCTAACATCACATAACAACAATTGGAGATAGCAACTCAACCAATTTGAATCCAATCCTTTCAAAAATCACATTTATACGAGTGAAATAAGCATTTAATCATGGAAAATCAATTTTGAGGCCAAAATCAATTAAATGTAATTAATTTTTGATGGATCCAATACACTTGAGTTACTACCAAACATCAAATGTCACACCTCTAAGTGGAGACATGTCCCGTAACGAAACCCTGAAACTCCTCCATCGAGCTCCAAAATTTCATCACAAGGGAAAACAATCACTATTCATATATCATTTCAAAATATGTCAAGCATGCCAAAGAACTTTTCATAGAACATATTCTCAAACTCATATTAAAAAGATAAGAAACAACACTGAAACATCTATTACACGCAATGACTCATAAATACAAAGATGGTTATAGTTATGCCCAGTGGCATCAGCAAGTAGTAGTCAAAGCAACGCAACCTAGTATTACTGCCAAAAATAAAGGAGCATAGGCAGCATACACAGTGCCTGTAGGAGTCCGCCTAACTAAGTCCCGGGCAACACTCGCGAGAATCGCCGAAGTCATGTACCACACTGCCAACAATTAACACTAACCCTGTCTAACCTCTGATGTGCTTGGACCTGCGTTCATCAAATGACAAATGCTGAGTAAAACTTAGTGGCACTAATAAATGAATGCAACACTTAATAATGTTTAAGTATAGAGAGATTTAAAGTAATAACATCAAAATCATTATTACGTGGAAGCATAAAATCACATGTCAATAATATTTAATTATTGTAGCGTATGGTTCAAATCCCGATGTAAGCATATTCACCCGTATGTACTTCCACAATTCTCATCTCATCACCTGGTAATACTTGGATTCACCTCTAATTTCCATTCATAGCATCATAAGTAATTCACGTATTTCCATAACCATAATATCCATTTCAATTTAAAATAAATGTATGCAAATATGAAATGAATTTATGAGAATGAAATGTTTTGCACTCTCCCTCGATCAATCTATTTCATTGTCGTATCTTGATTCATCAATCATATTTTTAATCATAATATTTTCTAGAATGTGACTGTACTCAGCATTCAATAATAATAATTACATACGCGACTGAACTCAGCATATGGGAAGTGACTATACTCAGCTTCCTTACAATATCTCAATACATATTCAGTCTCAACATTTCACAGTAATCTCACTTTTCCGTCCTTATGATGCCATGAAATGATGTTATGAGATGCCAATGCATTAGCTAATGATGAACATGATTTATGTGACATGATGCATTGGAATATTTACATGAATGTCTTAATGTATCTCAAAGCATATGACTCATTACTTATTATGCAGTGTGTGTGATATTATCTCAGACTTATTTATTTAAGTCGAGTATGATAGCACTGACCTTCAGGGGCTTTCCCCTTGTCTACACGTCTCGGGGACACGTGAACAGGCTCCTCAGTAGGCCCTGTAATTATTTATGTATACATTTAGTAATACACTTAAAAGATTCCATCAATTATTAATCACACAACCACGCCAGGTAAAAACAACAATAGAATAACCATCAAGTAATAATATACACAATAAGATAATCATTTATCTAAATTCTAAAATGAAATAAAATAAATAATGTATTTATAAAGGTTTCCTAATTATAATTAATAAAGAATTAAATTAATAAAATAATTATATGATATTTATTGCTAACTTTTTCTCTTTTATTAAAATTTATATTATTACTCATACTACCACTAAATTATATGTTTACAATAATCTTAAATAACCAAATTGCAAAACTCA
>CANYBF011049653.1:0-19859 GCA_948192965.1 Dalechampia spathulata | reverse complement strand
GAAACCCTAATGTTTGGGAGAGTTTAGAGGAGTTTATCTTAAGAAACTTAAGCATACTTATCCATTCAAACCCGTTTAAAAAGTCAATATTACGTCGTGTACGGCCGTACAGAATTCGGTACGCCCGTACCGACCTAAAATTCCTGACAAACTCACTTCCTGCGAGTTATGGTACGGCCGTACCACCCTTTTGGTACGCCCGTACGGCCACAATCTACCTGACAAACCTGATTTCCTGCGAGTTGACGTTCAGCCGTACCACCTTCTGGTACGCCCGTACGCCCTCCAGGACCTCAATCCCCTGTCTCGTACGACTGTACGGCCAAACCGTACGCCCGTACCACTTCCTAAAAATTAATTTATACCCTTTTAACAAGCCTAAACTCATTTATACCTGTCCCAACATCCTCACTAACCCTATACACCCTTCCATAGCATTCTAGAGCTCATATACACGCCGTCCCTCATCCAATCGAGAGGACAAGCTTCCCAATAAGGTGACGATACACAACCAGGCCAATAAACACGTATAGCACAACATATACACATAAATCCATATACATATACACACATAAGCATACCAATCATTATACTTTCATACACATCACATATACATCATTTGTATAACATTCGTCGTTCAATCTTATCATCCAGCTACACCTAGAGATACATATACATGCATAACTTCTAGGGTCTCTAGTGCGGGTGTAACACTCTAATGTTTAGGAAATGTTTGAGAGGGTTTAAGAGGGTTTAGGGTGAAAGGAAACTGAGTCAAAATGTTTGAAATATCTTTAAAACAGTCAAACTTAAGTCGCGTACGGCCGTACGAATCCTGGTACGCCCGTACCGAACTAAAACTCTTGACAAGCACATTTTCCTGAGAGGGACGGTACGCCCGTACCATATTTGGTACGCCCGTACGTCCACAATCCACCTGACAAACCCAATTTCCTGCAAGTTCACGTACGGCCGGACCACCCATGGGTACGCCCGTACATTCGCTAGGAGCCTAAATCCCTCAAATCCCCCTGTTTTGGTATGCCCGTACGGTGACCCGTATGCCTGTACCACCTGATATCCTCCTTCTTTCACTCTTCCTAAATGCATACCCAACATATCTAACTCAAAATCAAGTATAAACACTTCTAACACCTCCCTCACAGCATGCTAAACTCGGTGTTCGCCCCTTATACTACAGAGATACCTTAATAAGGCGGCAACACGCTCACATCCCATCCTCATAACATAATAACACGCGTCTACAAAGACAATATCACGTCACTCAATCAATACACTCATCATCATCCTATCCATGCGCCAGCATTCACAAAGACATTCACAAATCAAGGAAGCAATATACAGGTATGACACATTTGTAAGCATCATCAAATCAAGATTCGACCTTCACAAAAACAACAAAAGAATGAGGATATTTCAGCCTTGTACTTTAAGGAAAGAAAATGGGTTTCGGTTTGCCAAGAAAGCTCATGGATTTGGTGATTTTAAGCGTTGAGCTTAAAGGAAAGAAAATGTATAGTTCGACTTATGTAAGAATAAGATGAAAATGGAATCATTTTGGCCAAAGCATGAGATTTACTTACCAATTTAATCAAGCATTTGGGAAGATCGAACAAAAAGGAGAAGAAGAAATAGAGGGTGATCTTGATGGTCTTTAAAGAATGCTTCGGTTTTCATCTCAATAAAGAGAAGATGAGGTTTTTCTTGTCCAAAACATATAAATTTTGTGTAGGAACTTAAGCTTTAGAAGAGAAAAGAGGAAGAAAATAGTGCATCTTTTCCATTTCCATGGAGATAAGAAAGAGTAAGAAGATGATAAGGAATATTGAAAATGAAAGAGGAAGAAGAAGATAAGGGTTGTCGGCCAAGAATGCAAATGGGATATGAATGACTATGTGTTATATTAAAATAAGGGCAATTTTGTAATTCATGAAGGTCTCCTTAGGGCTGCCCACCTTAAACCGAATTGCACCCTCAACCATGTAATTCTAGCCTTCAAAATCTAACTATCCATATTTTTATACGTATAAACTTCTTTTTCTTCCTTTTAACCCTCAATATATGTATGAAATACCTCCACACACCTTAAATACAAATTTAACATCACCAAATATCATCCATATATATTTAATTTATTAATATATTCTCCATAAATCAATTCAATTATCATATTATTATTCAACCATTAATACATCATTCAAATAAATAATAAAATATAAAATATAATTATTTTCAAATCTCACTTATGTAAATATATAATTTATATATATATATATTCCAACCGACCTATTTATTTATTAACTCAATATTTTATTTTTTTCCAAAATTCCTTTTTAATAATAAATTAAATTAAACTATTTAATAGTCATAACATTACATGTCTAATTAATACTTAAATATTATTTCCATGTACTTATTTAATACTCATTTATTTAATTTATAAACTTCATTAACCATTAAACTTATTTATCTCTATCTCTATACCGATACACGTATATATATTTTACGCACATTTTTCATTCGTATAATTCATTTATATGATCCCTAACCATAAATAATTATTAAGTTATATATAGACTCCATATCCAAACATAATGTATCTTAATTCTTACATTGCATATATTTTCTTGGATACGTAATTATCATGCCTCAATATACGTGCATTTTAATTGATCACCTTAATTAAATATGCTTACATGTATTATGTGTATTTTGACTTAATTTACTGTCAAAATATTATAATTCCTTAATCCCGATAATTATTTCTTTTCGTCATTAAAATATTTATAAATTATCACCTCAAAATGCATAATTGTTCATAATTTCACATCATCGCCCAATTTTTAATCATATAGAGCAAATTTGTATCACTTAAGTATTACTTCTGTATATGCTAAAAATGAGGGTGTAACATCTATATTTTCCCTTATTATAATATCATTTCAAGCATTATTTTCTTGTTTTTTCCTTCAAACTTTAGCATATCATATAGTATTTCATGCATCACACTCATATTTTACATTATTAGCATAATTTCATACATTTTCTCCATATTTTTCATACTTTACATGTTATTTTAGTTTTGATTATGTTTAGTTTTACATGTTATTTTAATTTAATTATGTTTAGCTTTAGATTTGCATATTTTATAGTATTTAACACTCATTTCATGCATTAATATGCTAGATCTAGATCCTACAGGTCGTGTTTTAGTCACACAACTTGCGTTAGATGCGTTTTACCCTTTAAAATCCCATTTTCATTTCCTTCCAAGTCTCACACGACTCATGTGAGATTCCACACCATTCGTGTGGAATTCGGCCCCTTTCAATTTTGCCTCTTCTTGGCTCCTACGAGATGAGCACGAGTTATGCTCTTACTCACACGACTTATGTAACGCATTTAGGTAATGTTTTCCTTCTTTTTTTAGCTCTAGGATCATATAAATGGAGGGGGAGGATTAATCTAAGGATTGGACAGTTTTTGGAAGGGATTTTAGAGGGTTAGAATGTGGGAATAAGGGGTCCCATCAAGCATTCAGTCATAGATAGAAAGAAATTATGGTTTTTAAGCAGAAAGCATTATTTAAAGAATTAGGTTAGGGTTTAAGAAAGGAGGGGAGAAACAGACATATTTTGGGGGTATTGGTTGATTTCTAATCCTTTGGATTTCTTTTCTTAATATAGCTCTTCATTAAGAAGTTGAGAAGGTAGTAGTTGGAAGGGGAAGCTAGAAGAATTTGAAGTAAAAGATATACCAGAATTATTTGAAGCTTCTTCTCGTTTCATCATTTCTTTTAGCATAGTTAGAATAAATTTATGGTTGTATTTTCTTTATTCTTCATGTTCTTTTACTTTTTTTCCAATTTTAATTATGGTTTGATAGTAGTTTGTAAGGATTAGATGATGTTTGAATAGAATTAATTTCCTTTATATTAGTAATTTATTTACCTCTTTATATTCTTAAATTGTAATTCATGCTTATGATGTTTGATTGTTAGAATGAGTCCTTTTAACATGAAATATTGAAATAGTTTTGTTAATTGCTTTGAAAGAAAGTTTAACTTAACTAAATGAACTTAGGAACACCAAATTGTAACTACCTAGACATATGAGTTAATTAATTTGGAGGCATAAAGTGTGGAAATTAGACTTAATCACTGAAGTTAAACTTAACAGTCACAAAAGTAGGGTGTTAGCTTAGCTTCAGTAGGTAAATGGCTCTTTTGAAAGAAAGAACTTTATATTTAAACATTGCTTTGAAGTTGATAATTAGACTATTAATGGAAGGTTTTATTTATATTCATAATCATCTATCCCTATGATTAATTGTACATTATGTATACTATATTAGTTGGTTAATGATTTAATTAGTACTTAGCCGCTCTTGATCTCAGAGAACGATACCCTTAAGTTGTACTCGCAATCCGTACTCTTGCACTGACTTGATTACAAAATAAGAATTATAAATTTAAAAGTTGTTGATTCATTATGCTTGCTAAAATACACTCTTTTATACTCCAATAGTTACCTAACACATAACAAATTAAAGCTAATAGCCAACATGTCAATTCTTTAAAAATCAACTTGTAGAGACATATTTTGTAAAAAAAATTGATTATAAATTTAATAGTTATTATTGATTGATTTTGTTACCATAAAATATGTCTATCATTTATTCTATTTAATTTATATATTTTTAATTTAATTTACTTTAATTTTTATATTTAATACATGTAAATTTAATTAATTTTATAAAATTAATTTTGAATTCAATTTATTCTAAATGGATTCAAATTCTACATAGGTTGGATACAATGAGTATCATTTTTTTATCCTTACCCGATTCTTTTTAAGAATTATAATCATAATTCTAGTGATCACTATAGAATATAAAGAATTCTTTTTTTTTTCCTTTTTAAGAAAAAATTCTCACTTGTAGAATAAATTAAATTCAAATATTTCCAGAATATCATTATTTAAATGCATAATTTTAAAATTTATAAAACAGTAATAAACTCTTTTAGGTCTCCCGTTGGACCTTGCTAGTTGTCATGGGTTAGATTCAAAGCAACTCTAGTAAACCCGTGTGACGCTCGTATTCGGACACTACCTTTAACAAGCCAGCCGATTAATTAAGCTTACACATACTAAATGAGGTTAGCTCCTGTTTGAATCTATATAATTTGTTAGGACAGGCACAACAAGGCACGCTATAGGCAAGCATAACATATAGTACAATATTCATACCACAATCATAGCAAGATAACATACAAAAAAGGCACACATGAGAACAAAGGGACATGAATAAATGTGACTACTTCTTTCATTGATAAATACTAAATTAAAAGAAATCAATCATTATACTCTGCATAAGTAATGAAGAAGATCCTATACAACCTACATTGAAGATAGACACCTCAGTGCCCACTATATAACTAGTTGCTCGGATAATACCCAAGCTCAACTAGTCATTCACTCTTAAATAGCATTAAGAGCATAATTAGCTCTAACATAAGTAGATGTTAAAGTATTTGAGTCATCACATCCAAAGTTACAAGAAAATAAAATACATTTTTATCAATTATTATTTTACCATTTCTCCCTTTACATAAAACCGTTATCCCTTATATTGATGGTCTAATTTCAAGTTCATTAGGATTGTGAAAATTATCAAAAGATAAATAAAAAGAAAATAAAAATATTTGCAAAAAAGATTTTTAGGATTTAATAAAATTTAACACAAAATCAGAAAATTTTAATTAAATATATATTTATAATGATAAAAATTCAGAAAAAATTCCTATGATTTTTTGTAAATATTTTATAAGAGGCCTTTGTTTATTATTTTGGTGGGTGGATTTGCATGATAGACAACTTGCGTTTCACGAGGAAATGCAAAAAATGAGTCAAACGGTCGAAAACGTGTATCAGCCAAAATTATTGAATTAATTAAAGCAGGGCGTGTGGTTGTTGTTTTACAGTTAAAAGGTAGTTACCCAAGTCGACTCCTTTTGTTTGATTAAAAAAAAAAAAGTCGACTCCTTTTGTTTATTGCTTCCTTGGGCTCCGTGGACGGACTCACGAGTAGCGCTGGCCATTGGTTGATTGATTTTTATGAAAAAATCAAATAAATTAAAAATTAAAATTATAAAATTAAATCAAATTAAATTAAAAATTAAATAAATTGAATTAAATAAATCAAAAATCAAATATGTAATAATCAATAAATCAAAAATAAAAAAATTAAATCAAATAAATCAAAAATTGAATCCATAAATTATATAATTAATATAAAATAATATCATTTTATAATTTATCTTTTTGGTATATTTAATTTATTTGATTTATTGGATTATTCATTATCTCAAATAGAATTGAAAATCAAAAAATTTAAAAATTATAACCCAATCATAAATAAGAATAAAAAAAATAAAACTAAAATTACCGAACATATAACAATCTTTTCAATTTTTGAATATTTTTACTCACACCTATAATTTTTTCCATCGTTAACTAAATCAGGAATAATTAATCCTACTGTTGTTGATATAATTTTAAAATATTTCAATTTCATAAAATAATATAAAAATGTTGTCTTATAATATTTTAAATTAAATGAATTTTTATAATCATCATTCGTATATACTTTCTTTAAATTTGTAGAATATCCAAAATTAGTTAAAGAATTGCTTTATAAATTTAATTATTTAATTATAATGATAACATGCATATAATTTAAAATTAATTAAGTATTTTACTTTAAGGAACAATTTCATATCATCTAAACTGATAGTTTGTTTAGCATTTTTGAATTAGAAATTAAAATATTAATCCATATAAAATTATTCAACATGTTTCTCCTTGATATTATTCCTTGGAGTTTATTTTATTCCATTTTTTTTAAAAAAAAAAATTTTAAATTGCGTGGAATAAATTACAAGACTTTGACTAGTACGGCGACGTACGTTCCATGTGATTTCTGCGAATTTCCTGATTGACTTTGCAATATTGCAAAGGCCAACTTGGGTTCTCTCCGACCCCGACCTTCTATGTTCTCCTAATTACAAATATACTCCATTTCATTCTATCCTTTATAGTAATATTTAATTATTTTTAAAAATTTTATAAAAATAACAATTTTTTTATAAAAATAATTATTTTTTATAATAAACAATTTTCCCCATTTATCATAAATTTATAATAAATTTTAAAATTTATTTTTAAAATTCTTTAATTTTAGGATTTTCAAAAAAAAAGACATTTTAAAAAAAAATTCATTTTTAATATTCTTAAAAAATTTTCCAATTTTTAAAAGTAGACGGAATTGCTTAGATTGATTTTGATTTATAGTACTATACTGTACTATAAAGTTCATTATTTAACACATTTTAGTTATATATATATATATATTCATTAAATTATGAAAGAAAATAATTATAGCAAATTAAACTAGATTTAATTTTATTGAATTGAATGCAGAAAAAAACATGAATGTTTGTTGAAAGGAAGGTTCAATTAAATTGTGATAGAAAAGATTGACTAGTTAAAGAATTGAATAAGATTTAGTTATATCTTAGTTTAATCTCTATTTATTATTATTTTCTTACTATTCTAGATTATTTCCTCCAAATTTTCTGGTTTTTCCATCAAATGTATCATTTGATTTGCATTAAAAATTACCATTTAAAATTCTTTTTTAAATTAATCATGAATCAAGTTGGATTTAGATAATACTCATATCTATGCATGAATGAATGTATTTTTTACCTTATCAAGACCAGATCATAATCAAACAAGTAATAAATATTATAAATATTTATGTAACTATGAAATATTAGGATGATAATTTTAACACATAGTATATCTATAATTATCTGGATTTGATAATTTTCTTTATTTTGTTTCTTTTACTTTAATTTTTTTTCATTTTAACATCTTAACTTATTCATTTGTATACTTTAAATACATAGATTTATCATAATTTTTCAATTTTCACCATGAATTTTAGTATTTATCATTTATACACCTTAATGTTATTTATTATATACATTTATTTTTATAAAAAACAATAAATTTAGAGATTAAAAATGATTAAATATATTATGTGTATTACATACACTTTAAATGAAAATAAATTTATAGCAATAAATATTTAAAACTATATAAATAAATAAGTTAAGATGTTAAAATGAAACAAGTTAAAATAAAAAGGACAAAATAAAAAAAAATGTATCAAGTTTAAAGAAACATAGATGCATTATGTTTAATTTTAATACAATTGATAAATTTAACAATAATATGGTATAAAAAATGTATTTAAATTATTTATTATTGAATTCATATCATCTCAGTAATAATATGATTTTATCTAATTTTTTTAACTTATTTTATAATTCAAATTGTGTTATATTAGGTTTGATGCCTTAACCATCTAAATAAAAAATATGTATAAATCATATCAAATAAATTTTAATGATTTAATTGTATCATACTATTAAAAAAATTGATAAGTGATTTTTTATTAAAATATTTTGAGTTGATAAATATGAAATGTAAGTTAATAATATTAAATAAATCATGGTAGGTTATTGTGTTAGAATTTTTAATATAATTAAAATGTTAATTACAAGTTAAATCAATGATTAACTTATCATTTGTATGAATTAATGTGATATAAATATAACAAGTAATTTTCTTTTATATATGATTGATACAATGGAATTAAAATTTACTAAATTTTTAGAACAAATATTAAAATCATGAAGAAAAGTAATTACATTACTGAATTGAATTATGTTCTCAAAATATGATTTAAACTTTAATGGTGTGAATAATTTACTGCCATTAAAAGGTAAAATTAATATATTTTTTTACCATGTGATAAATAATTAACTATAATGAATCAATAAAGTTTTATATATTTGAATTATTTATTGAATGTAATGGGGTGACAAGTAAAGAATTAGATTACAGTAGTTAAGCTTTATACAAAATCTATTAAGTTGAATATTGGAAATGGATAGATTAGAGAGCATAGAAGTATAATTATGTAAATATAATGCAGGAATTAGTAAGCATGATTTATGGTAATTACATGAAACGCATATAACAAAGTGCGATATATGTCAATCTCATGCTCTGCAATACACAATACTCTGATTTATGTACAAGTTTCTTAAGCATCCATATCTATGATGAACAAATAACTAACTACTCTGCAACATCATGTTCTTGAATTCTTCAAAATCAAGAACTCCATCAAAGTTAGTATCATATGCACATATCATACTTCTACAATCTTTCCCGCTCATCTCATCCCATAGTCCAAGTCTTGCTAACACGCTTTGTAGCTCTTCGCTTGAAATGAACCCATCTCCATTCAAATCGAACACGTTAAACGCTTTAGCGAGATCTTTCTCTTCATCCTCCTCCTCCACCTCCTCCTTCGTCACTCCATTGTCGTCCTCGGCGTCATCTTCTTTGGGCTTCGTAATGGAGTCGTAGAACATCAAGAACTCATCCAAGTTCAGGCTTGACTTTCCTACGGAAACCTCTAGCTCTTTCAGGCTGAGATGAACTCCAATTCTTTCAAGAAGCCAATTGAGTTCCTCTATACTTAAGATCCCGTCGCCGTTCTTGTCAAGATTCTGGAAAATCCTGTGCAAATCTCTGGCATTTAGAAGGCGCATTTCGCAGGTGAACAATGAATGATTGAATTAATCATTGACTGAATATTTTGGAGATTAAAGGGTGTATATATAGAGTCCTTTTCCGTACCGGGGATGGGAAAAAAATGCTAAGCTGAAATTCGTGTGACGAAGATATGCTTGAGGAAGTTTGGGGGCAACTTCGTAGAGAAAGAGACAAATCTGATTTTTCTCTTCGACTTTCATTTGGCTTGCGGCCTGACGATATATCATTTGACGATCCCATCTTCCATACTCCTGTTATTTTAAGTACTTGTCTAGAACTTCTTGGTATATTCCATATTTAATATTTATTTATTTATATTATATTAATTAATTTAATCTCTATAAAAAAATATATTAATCAAAATGAAGATTTTTATAAATAAAGATTTAATACCCTTCTACTTTATATACTATTTTATTAGTTCTTTAAGAAAAAGCTCTTTTTTTCAAAAAAAAAAAACATAAAAGTCAATATATCATTGCTTTCTTGAAAATTATTCTTGACTCTTAAATATGAAAAACATTAAATTTAGTAACATTTTTTAAATTAAAAACTGAAAAATCATACATAAATTTAATTTTTATATTTCTTAAATAAAATTTTCCTGAAAGCAATATTAGTTTCCCCACAAGAAAACTGTTGGCAATATTTATTAATACCCACAAATTCCTCCTCCACCAACATCCCTTCCCTTATTAAATCTATTACATATCACTTTCCTATTCTATGGGCGCTCCCGCTTCTCTATTTTTCTTATTTTAAAAATAAATTTATTTATTTGATTTAAATATGATCTAATAAATCAAATTTCATTCATTAATTTAACTTAAAATTATATCATTTTATTTTTATTCTTACAAATTAATTATATCAATTATATAACTTATTTCATATTAAAGATATCAAATTAAAATTTATTCATATAATATATAAATTAATTATATTAAATAAATCATATTAAATATTAAAATTCTAAATTATATTAAAATTAATTTTAAATTTATAATATTCATACATTAATATAATACAAACATAATTTATTAACCCAAGATATTAATGATAAACAATAAAAATTAGAATATGAGGAGAAAAGTCAATTTTTGTAATATGTGGACGGCAATAAAGCGTTGAACTCTAACAAATCCATCTTAGATTCAATCTCAGTATGGTGTTACTTAAATTAAGAAACTTTTCCAGAGTTTTATTTAATTTAAAATTTAGAGGAATTAATCTCAAGAATTTAATTATTTTAATAATAAAAAGAAAAACAGAAAGAGAATGGAGTTGCGGTTGTGAGGTTGTACACGGTACACAGAGAAGACAATCTAAAGATCTGGCGTGTCCTTGACTTTAGTTTGGAAGCAACATGATTATCAGTTTGGATTCTTTTGCTTTCAAGTTACCAACGGATCCACATCTCCACCCTACTCAATCTCATTCAATCCCCTATCACCATATTTCATGACAAATATGTTATAATTTTTAAAATATAAAAACTCATGCATATTATGTAAAATAAATACAATCTGAAACCTGAATTTTGGATTATGAATTTTAAAAATGAGAAGATGAAGGGGCGGCAAAAAAAAACAGAAACACGTGGCTTTGTGTGGAGACGAGATGCAATGATTGATGGTAAGCGGGATTTGCACCATTTTGTCGGTTGTACATCAACTCCCCTCGTATCTCTTCATGGCCACCAAGAGCCACCACAAATTCTTGATCGCCATTTTCCAGAATCTTCACTGATATGTCTGTCACCTTCCAATTTCTACTGACAGCGACTATTCATGGAAATCTTTTATCAAGATGTCTGTCGGTTTAGGCGAATGATTTCACCGAAATTGGAGTGAGTTTCATGGTTAAGATCTCTAGCCACTTTTGCTTCAGATATTAGTTCATAGCACTCAAGATGGTTATTGGATAAAAGATAACATAAGATCCAAGACGCGCCATCTAGTTCGAACTGCTCATCAAAAGATCTTTGGAAAGCCATTTGGAATTCGAATTTTCTTCCAAATCACAAACCCTTTATATGGAAATTGGTTAGGAATTCCTTACCCACTAATGAGATTCTCTTTCATAGGAAAGTGTTAAAGAAATCTCCTATATGCCTCATTTGTAAACAAGTGATAGAGACTGTGAAGCATGTAATATTCTTTTGCCCCACGCTTCCCTCGCATGGGCAACATCCAAGTTGAACTATACGCCTAATCCTATAGAGTTTTCTTCTTTTCACAAATGGTGGGCTAAAATGTTGAAATTACATTCAGATTTGGATAGCCAAAACTTATTGTTATCTGTTGCTATCACTTGCTGGTTTATTTGGTAAGCATGAAATGAATTTATTTTCCAAGGAATTGTTCCAAATCCAAGATTACAATTCTTAAAATCAATAATCAACTTAAAGCCTTTCTCATTTCCAGGAAAGGAGAATATAGCAAAGGTCAAATGCACAGTACAAATGAAGGTTTTCCTACAGCTTGGGTTGCACTATCAATGAATTTCTACAAGATCAATGTTGCCTTGTAAATCAACTATGGCTGTTACGATAATGAATCTTACTGTGGAATCAACAGAAGCCCAAACTATCCTAAAATCTCTCAAATTTGTATGTATACCCTCATAATATTTTGGTAGATATTGAACTGTTGATTAGCTGTATTTTGGAGTTGAGGCATAAGTTACCTCACGTATCTTTGTTGATGTTGTTACCTCTAGCTTGTTACAAAGCTTGGGGCCCTTGTTATGCTCATGTATTAAACCTACCCGCTTATGTAATATCTTGCTAGATGATATTAATAGAAATATAGTTTAATTCTTAAAAAAATTAATTTTTTTATAGTATGAATTTAAAAATATTAAGCTATATATTAGTAATATAAGATATTTTATAATTTTAATAAAGATCTCATAAAATGTAGAATAATTATTAATTGACAAATATAAATCAAATTAGGAGTATTCATCTTTAAATAAATTTTTTAAATAAAAATAAGATAATATAATATAAAATATAAAATGATTAGTAAGTAATAAATTAAATCTTTTAAAAAATAATAAAATTTATGAGAAATTGTAAAATTATTTTTTCCTTATCCCTTGTCCTTTTTTAATATACTATACTAATAAAATTATCATTTTTATTTATTTCTCTACGCTCTTAAAATATTAGTTAAAAAAATAAAGAGATGTATTTTCAATGAATCTACTTCACTTGTTTTTTATAGTACTAATTTGAAAAAGTTAAATCTTAAATTAATAATGTAAGATATTATATAACTTTAATAAATATCTCATATTATTTAAAAAAATTATAAATAATATTTTTACTTATATAATTTTATTCTAAAAATTAGTTGTTACAAATTAAAACTATAACTATTAGATAATTAAAATAAAATAAAATAAGATTTTATAAATTATCTATTATAAATTTAATATAATTAGTATTTTTTAAACTTTAATAATTTAGATAAATTGATTATATAAATCATAAACAATCATACGATTTCAATTGAAAAAGTTAAATAATGTGTTAAAAATTTCTAATATTTTGTAACTTTAATAAATACTTTAAAATTAATCATAAGTATTTTTTCTTTATATAATTTCATTATACAAATCATTTATTATAAATTAAAACTATTACTATTAAATTATTAAAATAAAATAAAATTAGTTTTAACAAATTTAGATTATGTTATAAACTTCTTTTTTCTTAAAATTAATTATTTATAATAAAAATAATTCATATTATTTATAATAAAAATAATTCATACTTACATTTAATTTTAAATAAAATTATTACATAGAAATTAATTATTATAAATTAAAATTAATATTATAAATAATTAAAATAAAAATAAAAGTAATTTTAATAAATGTTAAAAAATGATAAAACTATCATTTAACTTATTCCTCTTTTTTAATTAAAATATTAATTAAAAATTTGAAAAAATATGCTCAATCAATCTATTTCACTTACTTTTATAATATGCTGAAAGTCCGCGGAGGTATGACATTATTGCAAGGTACACGTTATAGTGGTTCGGCATAACTTTTTGCCTACGTTTATTCCTCTTAAGTCTTAACTTAAGGTTCCACTAAACCAATACACTATTACAACATATGAATTCTTCAATAAGAATTCAATCCCTAGTGTTTTCAGGCTCACACTCAAACTTTTACAATAATAATCAATACTCACAATAATTCACTCTCAATTACAATAATAATATCCCAACATTAATTACATACCAACCCAATATTACAATATCAAAAGCTTAAGTTGTGAAAGATGAAGAACAAAAGAGTTTGAATCACAATGTAAACAAGATTGAGTTTGCAACAAAATTACTTACTTGAAAAAGGTTCTCACAACAATAGAATAGCTCTCAAAAACAATAGAAATATTAGAAATGCAATATCTTAATCAATTTTACAAAATAAATCTGTTAGAAAGTTTTTAAAAACTTTCTGCAAATGCGTGTACGGTCATACTGATACCCATATGCCCGTACCACTTGTAAAAACACAATTCAAATTTAGGTCGAATGGTTGGTACAACCATACCACAAGGTTGGTATGCACGTTCCGAGCTCTTGGTAACTTTTGCAACAATTTCATAAAATGTGGTATAACCATACCAGAAGGTTGGTACGCCTGTACCGAGCTCTCGATAAGTTCTACAACCAATACACAAAATATGGTACTACTGTACCAGAATTAGTACGCCCGTATCACATACAAAAAATGCAAACAGGCTTGGTACGGTCAATCGTATGCCTGTACCATACAATATACCAATATGGTACTCCCATATGAAAACCCGTACGTTCGTACCACCTTCAAAATCAATATTTTAAATTCAAATTAACTTAAATTGATTTTACAAAAATACATGCATCAAAATCATGATGCTAACATTCTCTCCCTTTTTGATGTTGACAATCAATTTATGTTTAATTAACAAAATCATACAGAAATTATCAATTTTGAAAAACTCTCCCTTTGTTTTAGAATTAATGCAATAAAATCAATTCATTAATCGAAGCACAAGGAAAATGGGAAAATCATAATCAGAGGAAAAGTAGATGTGATATAAATGATCAGAGCAAATCAAATATATATCATGAAATGAAATGAATACACTGAATCAAGTACATAAAGAAAAGTCAAAGTCAACTAAAAATAGAAACAACTCTAAAACAGATTAAACTATCCAAACTATCTAATTATCTTCCCCTTTGTCAATATCAAAAACAATCATTGAGGATTAGAAGGAGGGATAAATGAATCTAGCAATGTACTAATGGACTGTAAGGTAGAAGAGGTGGTCGTCTAAAAATCCTGAAACTCAGTAAGGTACTGATCCAGACGTTGGTCAATAAAGTTGAATCGTTGATCAAAACTGTCGAAACATCGCTCAAAACCATCGAGTTAAGTGTTGAGTGTTGCAAACTACTATGCAATCAGATCAACAACAGAGGAAGGAGTAGCAACAACAGGATCAACAGTAGCAGTGGAAGGAGCAGCAGAATCAGCAGTAGCAGTGGAAGGAGTAGCAGGATTAGGAATAGCAACGCTGGAAGTAGATCCACCCTCGAACTATCTCTGGCATTTGCGGCTCAGTGCCTCCTGACGTCTGGCATCATCATGAGGGGAATTAGTAGGGACACGAAGCTTTGCAGGAGTGTCGTCAAGTATAAGCACGTGCATGTACTTGCAAACCTCTACAGCTCGACGACCATACAGAGTAATAGTATTATTAGGAAGCCTCAATACCAATAAATGCTCCAGTCACCTTTTGATGTACTATGAGTGAATGGAGTACTCATGAGTGCCGTCACATTCACTGAGCATGGAGTACTTAATGAATGACATCTCCAAGTTAGGACCATGAGATCTAGGAGACAGAGGATTAGCTGGAAAGGCTTTAAGAAAGTGACAGAGATGGTGGATAATAAGACTGAAAAGAATGGCCCTGCCTGGCTATTTCTATACACCGACTTCATGAAATGAAGTCTGAAGCCAAAGGTCAGATTGAATAGGCTCGCCCGTGACTATAGAATGAAGAGAGATTAGGTTAGGACTTATAACAGTATCATTCGACTCTGATCTCCCAAAGATAAGATAGGTGATCAAGCGATGACAATAATAGAGGGTGGGGGATTTCAGACAAGAGGCTTTCAGCCTCGAAAGATGGAAAGAAGTATCGAGTGCGATCTCTCTCCAGAATGTGTTGCGATTAAAAATCATTGATTTGGCATTCGTAATGCCCTCAATAGAAAAGTTAAAAATAGAATTAAACTCAAAATGAGTGAGTTTGTAGAGGTTACGAAACAATCAAAAAGAACAGTTATGTGACATTTCGAGTGTAAATGTCTGTAAAAACTCAAATGCAACAGATTGAATAAAATGATTATCTAGAAAATCAAAATTAGACCAGCTGACGTTAGTCAAAAAATGTCTAACATCAATCTCAAGTCTGACCTATCGAAGAGTTGACACACAGTCTGACGAAGAGCTAATGAAGGGGTATTGGCCCTGGGATATCGTGCGTTTGACTCTGTCTTGACCTTGAGACGAAGAGAAACTGTGAGAATCTTGACCAGACATGTAAAAATTAGGAGTTTTTCAGAAAAATATAATTTTTTGAAAATTCAACAGAAATTCAACAGAATTTTGAAAAACCACAAACAAATTCAACCTAAATGAAATCCTATGAAATTCAACACACAGCATAATAAGATAATTTTGAACAATAAACTCTAAAATACTGCAACCTAAAAGTGATTAAAATAACCAGAAAATCATAAAACAAATTCGAATTGAAAAAACAATAAAAATAGTGAAAAATCAAAGAAAACCTTGAGATTTGGAGTTGTTCAGACCAAAAATCAAGAGTAGAAGAGTAGAGAATGTGATTTCGAGTTGATTGGGACTGGTTTAAGGTGATTTGGTTAAGATTTGAGTGAGAAATGAGAGAAAAATGGATGAATAATGAATGGCAATAGGTGAGAAAATTAGGTTAAATTTGGGATTTTGAGTCACGTACAAGTGCACAAGATCACGTACGGCCGTACTGGCTCATGAAGTCTCAAATTTTTGAAAGAAAAGCATCACATACGGGCGTACCAACTCTTATACGGCAGTACTAATTTCATGCTTTATACACGTATGGGCGTACCATTTTGGGTGTATGGTCATACCATCGTTTCGATAGAATTTGAAATTTTTGAAGTTTTAAGTGTACGAGCGTACAAAATCTTGTATGGTCGTACTAGCCAAAATATGAAAATTTTGAAAATTGCTTATTTTTCATACGGGCATACTCCCTGAGACATACGACCATACAAAGCATTAGGTAGATAATGAATTTAGATTCAAGGATCCATCCGGGTATATCAAATCTTGTATGGTTGTATAAGCCGTAAAAACAAAATTTTGGAGAGGATTTTTTAGATTGTTCCTGATAATTCTAAAGTCCAAATTATATCCCTACTTAAAAAATGATTCATCTATCATCCTTAACTCATATTTGATGAAGTTCAAACATTCTTCACATAGAGGTTTTGTAAAAATATCCGCAAGTTGATGAGTTGTATCAATAAATTCTAATACAACTTTCCCTTTTTGCACATTATCACGTAAGAAATGATGTCTAATATCTATATGTTTACTCCTAGAATATTGTATAGGATTCTTAGACAAATTTATGATACTAGTATTATCATATTTGATAGATGTATATGACATACAAACATTATAATCTTAGAATTGTTGTTGAATCCATAACACTTGAGCACAACAACAACTAACAAATATATACTCAGCTTCAATAGTAGACAATGAAACATAATTTTATTTCTTGCTAAACCAATAAATCAAACAATTTCCTAAGAAATGACATGTTCCAAATGTACTTTTTCTATCTAATACATTTTCAGCAAAGTCAACATCAGAAAAAGCAATCAAGTCAAATGAAACACTTTTAGGATACCACAAGCCATAATGCATAATACCAATTAAGTATTTGAAAATCCTTTTCACTGTACTCAAATGAGATTCCATAGGTAATGCTTGAAAACGAGCACACATACACACAACAAATATAATATTTGACCTAGAAGTAGTTAGATAGAGTAAACTACCTATCATACCTCTATACTTCTTTTGGTCCACTTGTTTGTCACTTTCATCTAAAGAAAGTTTTGTTGTTGCGCTCATGGGCGTTTTGTTTGCTTTAGCATTATCCATTCCAAATTTTCTTCAACATCTCTTAAGTGTACTTGAGTTAGTTGATGAAGATTTTATCTTCACATTACTTGACTTGACGTCCTAAGAAATACTTTAATTCTCCTATCATGCTCATCTCAAATTCTCCCTACATACACTTAGAGAATTCCTTGCACAACTCTTCATTAGTAGTACCGAATATAATATCATTAACATAAATTTGCACAAGCAAAATGTCATGTTTATAGTTCTTAATGAAAAGTGTGGTATCCGCTTTGCCTTTTTCAAAATCATGGTTAATTAAAAATGAGCTTAACCTATCATATCAAGCTTTAGGTGCTTGTTTAAGTCCATATAAAACTTTGGTTAGTTTAAAAACATGGTTTGGAAAGTTAAAATCTTCAAAATTAGAAGGTTGTTCAACATAAACTTTTTCTTTAATAAAACCATTTAAAAATACACTTTTAACATCCATTTGAAAGAGTTTAAAATTCATATAAGATGCATGTGCTGACAATATCCTAATTGCTTCTAATCTAGCAACCGGTGCAAAGGTTTCATCATAGTCTATTCCTTCTTCTTGACTATATTCTTGTACCACTAATTTAACCTTATTTCTAGTTATAGCATCATCCTCATCTAACTTATTCCTAAACACCTACCTAGTTCTAATAATAGACGCATTCATAGGTTTAGGTACTAAAGTCCACACTTTGTTCCTTTGAAATTGATTAAGTTCATCTTGCATAGCAATAACCCAATTCTCATCATTTAAGGCTTCATTAATATTCTTAGGTTCTATTTGAGATATAAATGCAAAATTGTTATGAATATCCTTAAAATGAGAACGAGTGGTTACCCCTTTAGATGTTTCACTTATAATGAGCTACTTAGAGTGCCCTTTTAGAAATTGCCAATCTTTTAGAAGATTTTGCAAGATTGTAGTTGTGGCAAGGTGAGGAGGAAGTTCATTGCATTTTTCCTTTTCAACATCTTTAGGAATCACCACTTGTTCATCTTTAGGAATCACCACTTGTTGGTTCCCATGTTCCTTTCCTTGTTCCATTAGGATACCTATATCATCATCAATAAGATGCTTTCTTGAACAAAGGGGGTTAGTTCATCAAAAACAATATGCATTGACTCTTCAACAAACAAAGATCTTTTGTTGAAAATCCTATATGATTTACTAGATATTGTATATCTAAGAAATAAACCTTCATCAATTTTAGGATCAAATTTTTCAAGATTATCCTTGATGTTTAGAATGTAGCATTTGCAACCAAATACTCTAAAGTATGAAATTCTTACTTTTCTACTATTTCATAACTCATAAGGAGTTTTATTCAATATAGGTCTTAAATGAACTCTATTTAAAACATAGCAAGCGGTATTGACCACTTTGGCTCAAAAATACGATAGTAATTGATACCCATTGAGCATTGTACGTGCCATATTACAAAGAGTTTTATTTTTCCTTTCAAATACCTCATTTTGTTGAGGAGTTCTAGGAGATGAAAAGTTATGATTAATGCCATGTAAATCATAAAATAACTTGAAGTTTTCATTTTGAAATTCTTTACCATGATCACTCCTAATAGATGAAATGTAATATCCTTTCTCATTTTGCATTTTTTTAGTTAGTGTTTGAAAAGTATTGAATGCATCATCTTTATGAACTGTAAATGAAACCCAAGTGAATCTAAAGTAATCATCAATAATAACAAGTGTATAACGCATGTCACATCCTCATTTTTAGCGTAAAAATAATTCATAATTCAGGTAATTAAATTATCTTCTGTATGATCAAAATAGGGTGATGACGTGGAATAATAGTTAAATTATATCGGGATTAGGAAATGATGAGAAGATGATTTTAGAATAAGTTGATTAAGAAAAAAA
>CANYBF011049616.1:0-18141 GCA_948192965.1 Dalechampia spathulata | reverse complement strand
CATAAAAATCATAAAAAGCGATGGATTTACTAACCTCTCGTAGATTCTCCTTAGATCCGAGTGTAAGGGAAGAAAGAATAGTCCGATTCCAAGTTTTAGGGAATAAAATCGCTTAAGTCTAAGTGATTTTGTGGATTTTTTTTAACCCTAATTGCTTAGAATTATCAAAATTAGGTTAAGAATTAATCCTATTTTTAGTCTCTTGACGGCTAAGAAATCCTGTAGGTCAAAAGTCTGAAACCCTAAAAGTACCAACCTCCTCGCAGAATGGAGTTCCAAAGCTTTTAAAAAATCTGCCCTAGAGACATACGCGATCGCGTATCCTAACATATGAGGCGTGTCACAAACATACGCGATCGCGTATGCTTGTACATATGCGGCGTGTCACAAACATATGCGATCACGTATACTTGTACATATGCGGCATGTGACACCCCCAAAATGGGCCAGAATTGGCCCAGAATGGCCCGGAATCATCCGAATCAACCCGGAGTGGCTCAAGACCAACCCGAAATGGTCCTGAATCATCCCGGATTTGATCCGAGTCAAGACGGTCCAAAATTAGGGTGTGACATATACCTTGCATCTATCCGTCAAGAACCATCAACGGTTATCAGTACAATGTAGCAAGTGGTGAAGGCAGATTCACTTTCCCAAAGAGTCGAATGGAGTCCAAGGTACTTGCTTACCCATAATCACTGGCTTGACATGGGACTACGGTGGTGTGTACAGACACGGACTAGTGTTGTGATGCATACAATTAATCTAACTATGATGGGAAATTTGATATGGAAACTCTTAGATGCCACAACTCTTTTACCGTGATATCCCCAGTGGAGTCGACACTGTGAGCGTCAATTTCTGCCGACTACCCAGAGCGAGGCTTGCGAGGCTCACAGATCAGGAATTGCACTTGGAGCAAAAGCGCAGTCTTCCCAATGGGTTACCCCAGGGTATGATACAGACTCAAAAGAGTCGCAAGGGAGTCACCACCGGATGGTTCCGAATTGGTCCAACCGACCCATAGCATGAGTGCTAGTTAAATCCTTCAGAGATTGGGTTTGGGTGGTGGAGATCTATTTCTATGAGTTTCCAAAATTGATTTTACCATCATAGTTGGGATTAATTGTCCTAAGCAGGCAAGCATATAAACATATATATAAGCACACAACATGACATGCGATTTGGCGATGCACGGTTGCACGTCGAATTACATATATGGCTATATGGCATTTGGATGACATGGCATATGCATGACATGTAAAGTGATGACATAATAAAATGACATGGCATATGCATGACATGATATAGTAAAAATGCCATATGCATGACATGGGATAGTGATGTGTGGGTGAATAGGCATTCATCATGGCATGTGACGTGGCATACAATATGGTATGTGGTATGGCATACGGCATGGCATGGTATAATGACATATGACATAACATGGCATCATGGCATAATGGCATATGAAATGACATGGTATATTGGCATATAGCATGGCAAATGGTGCATATTGCTCATTGGATTGGCGTATTTGATTGTATTGGCATATGAAATAATGCTTATGACATGGCATATGCAGGGCATGGCATAGGAGTATGTGATGTGGTATGTGACATGGTATAGCATACATATTTAAGCAAATATAAAACCATCCACAAAATGAAAGAATACCAAAAGGCCGGTGAAAGGGATAGAGGAAAATAGGGGATACACGTGGGATTTAATGTTAACTCCTAAAAATAGGGAATAATGTTATTCTATTACAAAGGATCTTCATTGGTACAAACATTTAAGACATTTAGTAATGTCTCAACCTCCTCTGCAAATTTTCACCTCGGGTAGTACGAGTGAAAATGCAAATAAACAAGCAAAATTGTTAATAGCGAATGAAATTTAGGACTTGATTGACTAATTCTATGCCATGTAAAAGTACAAATCAAGAGCCGAAGTCCGATGGATATAAGATGACATGAAATAATAGCATATGACATGACATAATAGCATATGACATAATGATATGGCATGTGACATGTGACATGATGACGTGACATGTGACATGGTGATGTAGCATGCGACATGATGACATGACATGTAGCATGATGACATGGCATAGTGGCATATGACATGTGACATGGCATAATAGCATATGATATGATGATATGACATGTGACATGGCATAATAGCATATGACATGATGATGTAGCATATGACATGATAACGTGACATATGACATGGTGATGTGGCATGCGACATGATCACATAGTATGTGGCATGATGACATAGCATAGTGGCATATGATATGTGACATGGCATAATAGTATATGACATGATGATATGGCATGTGACATGGCGTGTGACATGGTGACATGGCATAATAGCATATGACATGATGATATGGCATGTGACATGGCATAATAGTATATGATATGATGATATGGCATATGACATGATGACATGGCATAATAGCATATGACATGATGATGTGGCATGTAACATGATGACATGGCATGTGGCGTATGATATGTGACATGGCATGATGACATAGCATCATGGCATAATGGTATATGACATGTGACATGGCATAAATGGCGTATGACATAGCATGTGCCATGATGATATGACATAATGGTGTATGACATGTGACGTGGCATTGTGACATGGCATAATGGCGTATGACATGTGACATGGCATGATGACATGGCATACATGGCGTATGACATGGTATAGTAAAAAGCTAAACATGGCAGTAAAGCTAAATAAAACACTAAGCTAAACATGGCAGTAAAGCTAAACTAATATAATAAGCTAAACATGGCAGTAAAGCTAAATTAACTTAAAAATTTGAAGGAAGAAATGACTCACCAGGGCCAGAAAGTCACTACACCCAAATTCCCAAAACCTTAGGATTTTAGTAAAAATTTAATTAGTCATTAAACCTAATTAAAATTTTACTTAAGTTATATCATTCGTATGATATTATGTATCATTTATATGATATACTTTATGTGTGTTGGAAGAAGGCTTACCCTTGTATTTATAGTAGCCTTAGGAGGTGTGTAACCTTAATGTTGGCAATGTGGGATAAAGTCCCTTTCGTTCACCAATATGTGAAAAACCATGGTGGACAACCATTTTGTACGAGCCAAACGGGGGGCAAACCGTGTGCCCAAATGGCAAATGAATATACAAAATTCATGTATGCAACTTGCTCTTGAGAATGGGAACTTATATCAAGCCATTCCGATACCCGAACAAGTTGCAATACATGCCCAAAGTAAGTAACCTAGCCAGCCTGTGTAGGCTATGCTGGAAATCTATGATTGGCAGCCGTTTTGGACGGGTCAAACGGGGGGCAAACAGTGTTCCAAAATGGCAAATGAATATGCAAAATTCATGTATGCAACTTGATCTTGAGAATGGGAACTTGTATCAAGCCATTTCGATACTGGAATAAGTCACAATATGTGCCTGAAGTAGGCAACCTAGCCAGCCTGTACAGGCTGTGCTGGAAATCTGTGATTGATAGCCATTTTGGACGGACTAAACGGGGGGCAAACAATGTGCCTAAATGGTAAATGAATATGCAAAATTCATGTATGCAACTTGAGCTTGAGAATGGGAACTTATATCAAGCCATTCCAATACTGGAATAAGTCGCAATACATACTCGAAGTAGGCAACCCAGCCAGCCTGTGCAGGCTGTGCTGGAAATCTATGATTGGCAGCCATTTTGGATGGGCCAAACGGAGGGCAAATAGTGTGCCCAAATAGCAAATGAATATACAAAATTCATGTATGAAACTTACTCTTGAGAATGGGAACTTGTATCAAGCCATTCCAATATCGAAACAAGTCGCAATACGTGCCTAAAGTAGGCAACCCAACCAGCTTTACAGGGGGCAAAAATAGAGTGTTCACAGTTAGCAAATGTGGTTCCAATTCCCAAGAAAGACGATGGGGTCAGGGTCTAGTAGACTATAGGGATTTGAACAAGGCATGTCTATATGATGACTTTCCTTTACCTCATATCAACGTGCTGGTCGACAGTGTAGCCACTAGTGCTATGTACTCCTTTATTGATAGGTTTTTTGGTTATAATTAGATCCTCATGGCCATTATTGATAAGGTGAAGATAACTTTCATCACAAAATGAGGAACCTATTACTACAAGGTCATGCCCTTTGGCTTGAAGAACACAGGTGCTACCTATCAGAGAGCCGCAATAACCCTGTTGCATAACCTAATCGATAAGAAGGTCGAAGTCTATGTGGATGATATGATAGTGAAGTCTCCCACCATAGAAGAGTATTTAGCTACTCTTAACAGATTTCTTGCACGGGTTGAGAAGTATAGGCTCAAGGTAGAGCGATTGCCAGAATTCTTAACATCTAGGTCGGTAGATGACTTAGAGACCTTTGAACTAGATTTCCCAGAAGAACACTTAGGGGCAGTGGATGTCCAAAAATGGCAGTTATACTTTGATGATGTAGTCAATAAAAAAGGTAAGGGCATAGAAGTTATGATGATCACTTCTAAAGGTGAACATCTTCAAATACTGGAGTCTAAGCTCACTCAGTCGACTCTATTTAGTATCGCACTACTGAAAGGAGATGGTACATAAAGCGAACAGTGTTTACTGAGTCATCATCTATCTAGTTCCTACATAGAAGAATAGATAGGTTATGTTTCAGCAGAGAAGCATAAAGCATGATATTCTTGCAAAAGAATAATGGTAGTAAATAATTTTGGATTTTCACTATTAAAATCCAAAAGTACAAAGTTCAAACATTCGACTATTTTCAAAGTTTGTACACCATAGCCTAAATGTACTAAGTCACATGTCATGCTAAGTTATACTATTCTATTCTATGCCCTAATACAGAGGCTACAGAGCTATGGCATCATGCATATAGAATCTAATGTCACATCTGCATTAAGCATCTTCATCACCAGACTGCACCTTGTATGGACTAGAATTATGAGGGACCTCAATATTGTATTGCACTAGGCACGTAGTCGGCCAAGCAATTTCTCGACCCAACTCATCTACATAATTAGATAAACACTTACCATTATTGATAAGGTGAAGATAACTTTCATCACAAAATGAGGAACCTATTACTACAAGGTCATGCCCTTTGGCTTGAAGAACACAGGTGCTACCTATCAGAGAGCCGCAATAACCCTATTGCATGATCTAATCGATAAGAAGGTTGAAGTCTATGTGGATGATATGATAGTGAAGTCTCCCACCATAGAAGAGCATTTAGCTACTCTTAACAGATTTCTTGCACGGGTTGAGAAGTATAGGCTCAAGGTAGTGCGATTGCCAGAATTCTTAGCATCTAGGTTGGTAGATGACTTAGAGACCTTTGAACTAGATTTCCCAGAAGAACACTTAGGGGCAGTGGATGTCCAAAAATGGCAGTTATACTTTGATGATGTAGTCAATAAAAAAGGTACAAGCATATAAGCTTATAATTTATGTATCTATGCATAAGCATTATAATCATAATCATAACAGGTACTTACCTGGGCATTCAGTATCTCAAAGTTGTAGTAGTGGTTTAATCCCATCAACAGCCTCGTAGCATCAACCATGGAATGCCAGGACACCTACATAGATCATACACATGTCAGATTAACAAAATCAGTAGCATGCTAATGCATTTTATTTACTCACATGAGTCATGTTTGATGAGTTGAACTCAATCTCATCCCTCATTGGCACTGGGAAGGATGTCTTGTATGGGTAACCCAGCTTATCATAAGTGTAGATCAATAGGTTTTGAGGCCACATTAGCTGACCCTTGATGAAACCCTAGGAACGCTTATACCCAAAAGGTACATCTAGATATAACACTACATGATCTCTTTGAGGAGCTGTTACCTTATAAACTACCAACAACTGGTGAACCACGGTGTCCACCTCCACCACTAAAAGTGTCGGGTCTACCGCCAGATCCACTTACCCTATCATGCTTTCCTTTGCATGTAGATAGCTTGATAGGCCCTAGTACCCACATTTGGATGAAGGTTTGATAGTACACTAGTGACTCTAACAAGTGCTCTCCTTCAAGAATGCTAGTTAGCATAGCAATCACCTCTGAGTCTGTGTTAATATAGGATGCCTAAAACATAGCTTCTGGTGGTGCAGCAGGTTCTACACATCCCTCTGGCCCCAGCTACCAGTCAACTACATGCTCACCTAAATAAAAGAGTTTATACTCTGGGCTCTCCAACAGCATGTGATGCTGATCTTTTCAAGATAACTGGTCAAGTACTCCGGCTGTGGGAACATATTGTTCCAAGTATAGGGGCGGACCTATTCCAACAGTAATAACAAATAGTCAGACACCTGATTAGGTATCATCTAGACTAGTTCAATTTACTTTTTTGCTAACAAAATTGCTTTCTTCTTGCCTAATCTCAGGTCTAATTCATGCTTATGAATGACCAAATTGCTTAATCCCTAATGGAATCACTAAAAAACCTTGCCTTTGGCCAAATTTTTCTTGCTTTATATGATATATAGCAAATTTTACTAACATGCATTAGCCTCTATAGTGCTTTGCTAATATGTGTCAGGTATCCATGACGATGCACTCATAATATTTATAACCCACAGCTTCTAAAAAATCCAGAAAATCAGCTAGAATACATCAAACTGATATTCAAAAATTCAGGTATGTTCTCTAAACCTGTTTAATTCTAATTTCGCTAATAAATTACTTTTTCATATCTAGCATAGATAGAAAATTAATCCAGTAGATGATTAGTTTCAATCAAGCCCTTGACTACTGGTCAAGTCATTGATTAAACAGTGTTGCATTCCAGCAATGGGTACCAAATGTAATCTTTGGAGATATTAGACACTTGTTTGATAGTGTAAGCATTATATTTAAAAGTTGATCATCTTTATAACCGACAGTTGTTTGCCTTGATCACCCAGCTTCCACAGTTTATTACCTGATCCAGCAGATCATAAGTTCAAACCTTTGACTCTTAAACCTAGCAGCAGGCATCTAAAATCAAACATGAAATGATTTTTAAGCATCATAACAAAGCCATCAGTCTAGCAGTGACCTGATAAGCATTGATCACCTAGCTTGAGTACCAGGCTCTCAATTGCAAAATTAAATTGCAAGCCTCAGCATGAGCATCATTAGATCAAAATTAATCATCTAGTTTGAGCATGAGGCTCCCAGTTGCAAAATTGGGTTACAAACCTCAACATGAGCATCATCAAATCAACATTGATCATCTCACCTGAGCACTAGGCTCCCAATAAATTTTCCTTAGTGGTGTCACAGTTTTAGCCTGAGCATTGGCTCCCAATGCTAGAGTTGGGTCATCAGTCTTGATATCATTAGTGGATCATAGTCTCTTCCCCAATGAAGTCGTAAGCCTTGGCATAAGCACCTTGATGGAATTTTTCCCAATGGATCACTTTCATATCCCTAGCGGAGCTTAATTTCCCTGTGGAGCTATAAGCCCCAATACAAGCATTCTGCAATCCTTAACATGAGCAACGGGCCTTGACACGAGCATCAATTAGGTATGCTTCTTACTTTTGGTGAAAAGTTATGTGATTAGGTCTTATTTTGATGACTTTCATTTGTGTCACCTCAAAATGGTCCTAATTAGGGGGTAAACTGTAGACCCTGACCTTTCACCTACATGCTGTAATTTTAGGTTTTTGTTGATTCAGATTGGTATAAGTCCCCAATGTAGACCCCGATGTGCACACATGCCTTTGAGCCTCCCTTAAGTGTTTTGGACACATAGAGCACATTACTTTTTGCTTATGGAAGGTCAAGCACATAGTGTGCATTTTCTAATGTGTGAAGCACATATTGCTACATGCTACACATGTTTAAAAAATATACATATGATTAACAGCCTTTTTCCATGCAAATGTAATATGCTCCATATGACACCATGTATTAAGGTCTCAAATGATGCTTGTTTAGCCTATGGTGAACATCCCAATGTGCCTCCATTGGATTGCATACATAGGTTAAAATGGCATCATGCTAGGCATCTGCTGTTACATGTTGTGCATATAGCCATTTTCTAGGATATATGTTACGCATATAGCACTATGTGTTATGTACATAGCTCAAAAATTTCTAGAATCCCACATTACTAATATTGTTTTCTTAATCCTATCACCCTCACCTATAAATATATGCCTTGTATTTAAGGAAAAGGGTCCAAAATTTAAGAAATTGCACCAAAACTCTGCCAAATTAACCACTCACTTAATTAAGCACTTAATTAAGTAACTAATCTAGAATTAAAGACTAATTAATCCCATTTAGATCCCTAATCATGTTTGGAATCAAGATCTAGAAGCCTAATCTACTATGGTGAGTTGAATTTTTATTCTCTCCCTCTTTTCTTCTTGATTTCATGATGGGTTTTTGATTTTTGACTTGATTTTGATGGTTAACTTCAATCATGTGAGTTTTGATGGATCTTATTGATTATTCATGCCCTAAATTATCTACCATGGTTGTTTAATCCACTAAGGTTGACTTATGCTGCCTAAGGTTGACTTTCCTGAGTGGTTTAGACATTTCTTAATGTCTCAAATTTTTTATATTGATGAAGATCTTATGTAATAGAATATTTTTATTCTCCCATTTTTGTATGATTGAGCTCTAAATCCCTCGTATATCACTTATCTTCTTTGATCCCTTTCACCAGCCTCTATTTTATTTCATGTAACTTAGTGCATTATTTTATATTTACTATGATGTATGTCATACTATGCTTATTTATCATTGCTATGATGATATATATCATGTCATGCATATGACATATCATCTCACATGTCATGCTTATATCATGTCATGTCATCTCATATGTCATGCCTATGTCATGTCATCTCTATATCATGTCATGTCTATGCCATGTCATCTCGTATGTCATGTCTATGTCTATGCCATGCCATCTTGTATGTCATGCCTATACCATGCCATCTCATATGTCGTGCCTATGTCATGTCATCTTACATGCCATGCATATGCCATGTTTTATTCACCAGGATTGCCATATCATTATATCATGCCATGATTGTCATATCATATTTGTCATACTATATCTATGATGATTGCTACTATGCTATACCCTATTATGTGCTTATTTCATGCCTATGAATGCTCGTCTGCCTGAGGCAATTAACTCAACTAAAATGGTAAAAGCAAACTTGAAACTCTAAGTGAATAGATCTTCCCACCCAAACCCATCTCTGAAGAGTTTGACTTAGCACTCATGCTAATGGTTTGGTTGAACCAAATCTAAAACCATCTGATGGAAACTCCATCTTACAACTCTTTTGAGTCTGTCTCATTCCTTGAAGTAGCCACTCAAGAAGACTGCATTTTCACTCCAAGTGAGCCCCCAGTCCATGAGTCACAAGCCTAGCTCTGAGTCATGGCAAATGCCTTGCCCACAGTTACATCTAATGCTATAATGTACTCTGCCTCTATAGTTGAATATATTATAGTTTCATATTTAGAAATCTTCCAAATGATAGCCCTACCATTCATCATTAATATATAACTTGATTTTGATTTAGAATCATCGTTATTTGACTAAAAACTAACATCAATATACCTAGTTATTTATAAATCATCCCCTTCATATACTAAGAACATATCATTGGTCCTTCTTTAAGTACTTTAGGATGTTCTTAACAGCCACCCAATGTTCCTTTCTATAATTAGATTGGAATATACTCATGAAACTAAGAGAAAATGAAACATCAGGTCTTGTATATAACAAACAATACATGATGGATCTAATTGCAAATACATATGGAATATAAGTCATGTGATCTTTCTCCTCTTATGTTATTAAATACCATATCTTAAAAGGATACTTCCCATGAACCATAAGAATATAATCATTTTCTGAAAGATCTATACTAAACCTCTTTAGCACTTTGTCTATATATGTAGACTATGAAAGACTAATGAGCTTTCTTAATTTATCTTTGTAGATTCTTATACCTAAGATATAAGCAACATTTCCTTGGTCTTTTATAAAGAATTTTTTAGATAACAAAACTTTAATATTCTGCAAAAAAAAAAAAGATATATCATTTCCTATAGTATGTCATTTACATACAATACAAGGAAAGCAATTGCACTCCCATTATCTTTCTTTTAAACATAAGTTTTATCAACATTTTAAATGAAGCTGAATTCTTTAACTGCTTCATCAAAATGGATGTTCCAGCTCCTTGATGTCCACTTCAATTTATAAATAGAACTCTAAAATTTGCATACTTTATTGCTATTAGTGGATATGAAACTATCAAGATGTATCATATACACCTCCTCTAGTAGATTTTCATTAAGCAAAGCTATCTTCACATCCATATTTCATATCTTATAATTATAATGAGCAATAATATTAAGTAAAATTCTAAGGGATTTAAGCATAGCTACAGGAGAAAAAGTTTCATCATAATCAATTTCTTGCTTTTAATGATAACCTTTTGTTACTAAGCGAGTTTTATAGATAATAATGTTACCATCCATGTCTATCATCTTCTTGAAGACCCACTTGCACTCAATGAGTTTAATCCCCTTAGGTGGATCAATTAAAGTTCAAACTTGGTTTCCAAATATGGAATCCATTTCAAACTGCATGGCCTTCAAGCATAAGTCACATTTTAAACTTTTCAAAATTTTCTCATAGTCTAAAGGCTTATCATTATCAACTAATAAGACTCTCTTGTTTTCATGAATAAGGAATCCTTATGTCTCAAGTATAGTTCTTACTCTAGTTGAGCATTTAAGAGCTTTTATTTCCATAGGAATTATTTCTACATCATCATATAAAGCCTTAGTAGGATCAACTAATTGATATGCTTCATTTTATGGTTATTAAACTTCATCAAGTTCAACCTTACTCTCACTATCTCCTTTTAGAAGAAACTCTTTCTCTAAGAAGACAACATACTTTCAAAACAAACACCTTTTTTCCAAATAATGGTAGAAGTAGTTTCTTATGGTTTCCGTAGGATAACCCATAAAATAGCATTTATTAGATTTAGCCTCTAACTTATCTGACATTGTCATCTTTAAATAAGCAAGATAACTTCATACTTTCATGTAAGAAAGCATATGTTTCTTATTAAACCATATTTCATAAGGAATAACTTTAACCGATTTAGATGGGATTCTGCCTAAAACACTAATAGCAGTCTCTAGTGCAAAACCTAAACTTATTTAGGTATGTTTGCAAGGCTCATCATGTACCAAACCATATCTAATATAGTCTAAATCTTTCTTTTAGATATACCATGTTATAGTGTATATGGAGGTGTCCATTGAGATAATATCTTATTATCCTAAGATAGTCTACAAACTCTGGACTTAAGTATTCAACACCTTGATTTGATTGAAAAGCTTTAATACTCTTATCAAGTTATTTTTTTACTTCATTTATGAATTCTTTGAACTTTTCAAAGGCTTCAAATTTGTACTTCATTAAGTATCGACATCCATATTTAGAATAATCATCATTGAATGTAATAAAGTAGATATAGGACCACTTACATCTGAATGTATGAGTTCTAATGCCTCTTTGGCTCTTTACCTTTTCCTTTAAAGGGTGATTTTATCATCTTCCCTAATAAAAAAGATTCACATGTTTCATATGATTCAAAATCAAATGAACTTACTTTATCAAATTTATGTAACTTAGACATGTGAGTGTTGTTTATACGATCAAGGCAATAATGCCATAAATAAAGTGGATTAGGATCATCATATTTTATATTTTTAGTTTGAACATTATAAATGAGATTTGAATTATTTAGTACATATATTCCATTTTCAACATTTGTTATAAAATATATCATCCTTGAAAATAGAACATTTTAATAGAAATATTAAAACCTTGTTCTACCAACAAGATATTGAAATAAGGTTTCTACATAAACTTGAAATGTAATAATAATTATTAAATTTTAAATTTAAATCAAAAGTTAAATACAATATATACGTTCTTATTTCTAATGCTACAACTCTTACTTCATTAGCAACGTGAATGTCTACATCACTTCTACTTATCTTCCACCTACTACTTAGTCCCTAAAAATCATAACAAATATGAGATGCACAACTGGCATCTAATACCCAACTTTTGTAATTAGAAATAGTATTGAAATTAACCTCAATTACATACATACTTGAAGTAAAAGGATGATCCATCTTGAGCTGCTCCAAGTATACTTTACAATTCCTCTTCTAATGGTCATCCTTGTTATAATGGAAGTAAATTCCATTAGGAGCCTTCTCTATCACCTTTAATTTAGCCATACCACCTCTTGGCTTAAGGGCTAGCTTTTTGCCTTCTTAATAAATTGATGAGCTCTAAGATAGTAGTCTATCCCTTAGTCATTTAGTAATAAAGGATAAAATACCCAAAACTATTAGGTAATGATTGCAAACTAATGTCTACTGTCAACTCTACTTGAAGGGTCAATCTTTAACCCTTCAACCTTTTAATGTATACATGCATCTTATTAATAGATGTATCCTCAACCATTCTATATTTAAATAGTGCTTTTGAGAGATCATACCTCTCAATTCTCATCTTTTCTTGAAAAATATCTTGAGATAGGTATCCATGGTATGAGCATTCATAGTCTCACACTCCTTTTGGAGGTCATTCTTCATAGTACTTAGCATAATGCTACTGGCTATCTCATCCTCCTTATTAGACTTTGCATATGCTTCTCTTATAGTGTTAGTGGAGTTGGCCATAAATTAGCATGGATAGGCTTGATCTAAAACATGGGTTATTTGTTCACTTTTCAAAGCTTTTTTTATTTGATGAATCTAATTAATGTAATTGGATCCATTCAACTTATGTTCGAGAATATTGTATAGGTCAACCTTTTAGACCATTTAAAAATCTTGAGAAAAGAAAAGGTAGTGTGTCAATTTAAAGCATCATGTGATTTAAAAGCATAATAAGGTCTTTAATTTTACTTTTATCTCCCACTATTTTATTTTGAATCAATAGCCCTCAACTATTAAGCCAAAAAAAGTCATGCTTCACTTTCCTTGGTGGGTCAGTAGTTGATGACCATTAAATCTCAAATTTGGATATGCCCAAAAAACTAAAACTTAATGTCAATAAGTAAAAATTTCATGTCAATCATATCACTATATAACTATTGAATCATTCGGTCATCAACTCTTTATGCTCATACTATCTCATAACATGATTCCCCAAACCATCCTTCGAGATCTATTACCTTGAGTATGCCTAATAAATAATAGATTCTATTTAAATTTAACTCATTTTTAAAAACTTGGATATACCCCATGTCAAATAACTTAGGTATGCCCAACAACCCAAATGAAATGAAGCTCTCTATCCTTATTTTTTAAAAATGAAAGGCATTATATTTAATATTCCTTTTAAGAGGTTTCTTTCCTTTTATATGATTTAAACATACAAGATGGGTATGTGCATCTTATGCACCATGCATGATCCTAGTTCATGCATAATAAGGAATGCTCATGTATCTCATACATTCACATATATAATAATTTATATCATGATGATTATGGACTTGATATTCTACTTAGGTTAAATCTAGGTAATGCATGAATTACAAATCCCAAAAATTTGAAATTGAAATTTATTATATTACAATTTTATCTTGGAGTTCATTTTAGTACATCTTGCTCCTTTTTCTTCCTTTTGTTTCTTTGTCTACAACCTATATAATCTAATTATATCTTTCAAAGATAGAAACCCTAAGTTAAATTTAGGGAGAGTAGATGAAGAGAGAAGTACAAAGAGAGTTTTAGAGAAAGGTAAGACATGCAATCCTTATTTACCAAAAATGTAAAAATAATACATATGCTTAATCTTATTAAGCCTAATCCATAGTCATCATTATGCCATAATCCATTCATTTATATATTTCATAATGTATAAAATATAATTCTCTCTAATTATTCGATTTTAATTTTTAAAACAAACACTTTTATCTTAAAATATTTTAGCTTGTAATTTTAAAACATGTTATTTTATTTCTAGTTTTGATTTCATTGAATAAATAAAATAAAATCAAAGTCAAATTACATGTCATGTCATGTTAAAGTTGATTTCTATAAGAGTTCTACTCCAAGTAAAATTCTTATTAATTTTTAAAACTAATAAAATCTTATTTTTTAACTTATTGATGAATCTAATTCATTGTAATTGAATTTAATAATCAAATTAAAAATCTAATATGGATAAATCAATAAAAACTAAATGATAATTCTAAATGTACATCTTATGTGCATATAATCACAACAATAAATTAAACCATATTTAATTCAACTTTATATGCATTATTAATATTCCATTAACATGTTAACACATTAATATATTAAATTCAAAAATATTTAATCAATTAAACATGTAATAATACATAAGAACATTAAGAACACTCATAAATAACATTTAGTAATTCCGAGCATGACATGTGAATTGAAAACAATTTTTATCTCAAATAACTATTAAATAAGCATGCAATTATTTTGATAGAAACTTAGCTAACATAATAAGGAATGTATGTTTAAAATTTTGTGCAAAAATTTAGAGTTTAAGGGGATAAAACATAAAAAATTTTGCAAGCTAAAGGAAGCTACAAAATTGAATCCTTTAGTGTTTTTAATAATATATTGCTTAAAACTTATAGCTCTGATACTACTACTGGTTAAAAACTTGTATTAGGTGGTGAAAATATTTTAACATTTTTATAAAAATACATTTCTACATAGATTTAGCAATTCAAATGATAATACATAATCCACATAGAGAGAAACGATCATGGTAGCATAACACTTACATTAATTATCAATCTCCTTCATTTTTATTTATCAAAAAAGTTATAGCAAATATTTCTAATCTCCAATATAAAGGATCTCTAAACCATCCATATAAGTTAGAGAATCATATTATTAATCAAATTATAAAAATATTTCAAAGATTAGTATAAACGAAATAAGAAAGGAAGAAGAATGGATGCTATGTTATTTTCAAATCCTTGATTGTTCTTCCTTGAATTCAAATAGGCCCTTCTTGGTTTGCCTCGAATGTTTCTTTTCCTTTCAGTAAAAAAATATGAGGAAGAAGAGAGGAGGTAGAGATTTAGATTTTTGAAACCTAAAATTATGTTTTAATTAACCTATAATAGGGATTGGGTGGCACTAGAGCTAGTTAAACAACTTATGTATCATGACACATAGGTTGACTAAATCCAGTCAGCATATGATGTGTATTACATATTTCAAAACACTTATTAGGCATGTGACACTTACATGACCATCTTCCTTCAATCAACTCAAGCATGTGCAAGTCATATGACACATGTACAAACATAATCACGTGCATGGCATGTGCAATACATATGCAAACTTGTATCAGAGTTCTACTGGTCAAAATTATATGATCTTGGTATCAAATCAAATCTCTTTTCATGCTCTATCCAATAAACATAAACAAAATCTAAGTTATCTCATAACCTTCAAATAATATCTCATATTGAATTAACATCCATTCTCTATTTCTAATCCTCTAACTTTTATTTATGACCTTTTGGGTTCTTGATATATTGGTAACATATTATAATATTATTAAATTTTATTTAAGAATATTATATACAAGTCAAGAGTGGTATCTAGTTATACATCATGACTACCTAAATGTTAAGCGGTCACTAGTTTGACTACAATCTTTCCATATCATATACCATTATAATAAACTCCTTTCACCATCCACTATATTGTTTAGGTTTAAGTATAGATTAATGTCTCTTATAGATTAAAATTCAATTACAAAATTATATATAAAGAATGATGCTTTAAAGCATACACTAACAATAGTGATTATGGACTTGATATTCTACTTAGGTCAAACCTAGGTAATGCATGAATTATAAACCCTAAAAATTTGAAGTTGAAATATATTCTATTATAAATTTTATCTTGTGGGTCCTTTTGGTACACTTTAATCTAATTAGAAATTTCAAAACTAGAAATCCTAAGTTACATTTGGGAGGAGTAGATGAGAAGAGAAATACAGAAGATTATAAAAAAAAAGGTATGATACGTAGGCTCTATCTACCAAAAAGTAAAACAATACATATGCTTAATGATATTAGACTTAGTCCATAATCATCATCATGTCATACATTCATTCATCTATACATTCATACATTCATAATATATAGATATAATTCCTCTTTATTTATTAATTTTTAAATTTTTTAAAATAAATGCCTTTATATTAAAATCCATTTTGGCTTACATTTTAAAATCATGTAGTTTTGCAACTTGTTTTGATTTTATTAAATAAATTATTTAATAAATTAAATAATTATCCAAATAATAACATTTTAAATATTTAAATCATGTTTAAAGTTTAAATATTACATAGAAATCAAAACCAAGGTTAAAAATAAAATCAAGTCAAATCTCTTTTCATGTCGAATTGATTTCACGAGAGTCCTAATCAAAGTAAAATTCCTTAGTGATTTCAAAAATCAACCAAATTTTATTAGTTAAAACTTTAATGAATATAATTCATTAATATTTAATTTATTAATCAAATTAATAAATTTAATATAACCAAAATAGAAAATGTCAAATTTGCATATACTACGTACATCATATGCACATAATTTAATTCATTAAATCAAATCTCATTTAAATTCACATTAAAATGCAATTTTAATGTTCCAAACACATGTTAACATATTGATTCATAACATGTTAATTAATTAAATATGCAACAAATACATAAGAACATCAAGAACACTCATATTGGCAATTTCCAACATGACATTCAAATTGAAAAAAATTTTTATCTCAAATAAATTCTGAATAAGCATGCAATTTGTTTGATATAAACTTAGTTAACATATTAATGAATCTATGGTTAAAATATCATACAAAAATTCAAAGTTTAAGAGGTCAAAAACCAAAATTACCATAAGCTAAAATCTAGTTAAAAATTAAAATCTTTTTTGTTTACAATCAGTAATTGCTTAAACCTTACATATATTATACCACTATTGGTTAAAAATGTATTTATGATAGCATAAATATTAATAATTTCTATGAAAACACATTTTAAAAAGGATCTTTGTATCACATCAAGCAAACACAATCATAGAGAGGAGATTTTAGATTAGTAACACTTCATAATTACCAATGTCCTTCATTCTTGTTCTTTAAAAAAGTTGTAAGAAACTTTTCTGATCCGTAACTTAGCAGATCTCCAAACTATCCATGCAATGAGAAAGAGATTAGTAATCTAATTGCAAAATTATTTCTAAAGACTAGTAAGAAATAATTTGAAAGAATGGATGTAATTAAAATAATTCTTCTTGAATCATTGGATCTGAATAACTTCTTCTTTTTTTATTTACTTTAGTTTTCTTCTTATTTTCTCAAAGAGAATGTTTTATACAAAAAAAAGGAGGCAAAGAGTTAGGTTTTAATTAACTAAATAGGGCCTAAGTGGCACTAAGGTTGACTAGATAGCTTATGTGTCATGACATATAAGTTGATTTAATCTAGTTAATATGTGATGTGTCTTACACATTCCAAAATTCTAATTAGGTATGTGACATTCACATGACCTTCCTCCTTCAATCAAGTCACATATGTGTGTAAGAGTAGCGCGCCCCGGACGCGGGAGCGCTGCACGCTGTTCGGCGTGAGATGCCGTGGTGCTTGCTCTCAATGGCGTACTTCCATAGTTGATTGTTTCTTTAACCTAGAAAGATCGTGTCGAGGTTATTAAGTGGAGTTGCCACCCAGTTTGTTTTGCCGATTCAATTGAACGACTAGAAAAACTGGGAAATAAAACCCGGGCCTTCCTGTGTTGGAAAGCGGCCTGAATTTCTTCAGAGTTTGGGTTCGGGATTTCAAATTTATTAACGTTGCATTTTATTATGTTCACTTATTTAATCTCAATGAAAGTTCCTAAACACGCGATTAGGTTTAAGTTTGTTAGCATACTCTTTCATGGCATAAAGCATACAAGGGACACATCACATGTTATAAACATAAAGAAAGCATAAGGAAAGCATAAATAAAG
>CANYBF011049525.1:0-10921 GCA_948192965.1 Dalechampia spathulata | reverse complement strand
AAATGCATGTCAATCTGCATCCGAACTGAACACTCCAATAAAGCAAATGCATGTCAAAACAGATTAAAACCAAATACTTACAATATTTTGGAGGCATTTCATTCGCTTCTCTTACATTCCAATCGGTACCCATCGCGATTTGATTCCTTCAACAATTCTTCCTCCCAAGATTAATCGACAAAAGCTCAATCGACAAAAGTCAAACAATTTATTTTCAAAACAGTCACTATGTTTTTCTATTTGTTTCGAGATTAGGTTAAAATTAGGGATTTCAATTTTGTTTCTAGGAATGAAGTTAGGGATTTCGGGGGTTTAGGTTAAAAGTGAATAGGTTAGAATAATTTAGGGTTATTTCATTTTAGGGTTATTTAATTTAATTTTATTTGTAAAATTATGTGACACGTCATCTAACAAAATGTCATGTCATCATTACGTGCCAATCAACCTTCCACGCGTGCTAGAAAGGAGAATATTCGACGAATATTCCATCCACGATTTGTCACGTATGCAATGCATGTTCAGAAAACCTCCCGGTGAAATAAAATTGAAGTTTAGGTATTGAAAAGAAAAAAATTGAAAATTAGTGACCATTTTAAAAATCGTCCTAAAAACAGTATCATTTGGTATTATGGACCCGTAATGTGATTGCTCAGTATTGGCCATCTCTAATCAAAACATGCGCACCATATTGTTATCCTATGTCATACCATTTGAGGTAATTGTTCTCTTTTCTAGAGGATGCGAGAATTGGTAACGGAAACCAGCGTGCGAAATTACCTCAAATCAATTTCTTACCTGACCTAATTTTCCTGCGGATGCAATTGGGCAGGGAGTGAACCCTCAAATATTGCTGTTGGAAAAAGTACACTTTCACTGCATACAATTACTTATATTTCATTTTGTGTGTATTGAAACTCAAAAATTGCATTAGCTGATAAATAATATTTGTAACTATTAAATTCTTATATAATATTTTTTTTAGAACTAAATACATAAATCTTTCGATTTTTTATATGTTCTTTTCATAAAACAATTTAACCACATTTTTTTTTTTTTTTTAAAGCCGTCCATACAGCATCGATCCGACCAATCTGTGAAGTGAAACTATTGAAGATAAGGCGATGGTTGCCCTCTTGTCCTTTGCGGAAGCAGTAGAAAGAGAGATACTTGTCTTTTCAAGCATCCTTCACCTCATCTATCTCAATCCTCGGCGTTTCCCTCAATCAGTCGGGAGCCCCATGAGTGTTCCAAGTTCCAGCCGAAGCTTCTAGAGGAAAATTTCTTGTAATTTTTTAAACATGGTTTTTCTTTATTATTTCTGTTCCCATTTTATTTTCTTCCCAATTTCTTTCAATTAAACTCTACAGCGCACTGATATAATCTTCACATTTTATGCGGTTCACGCTTCTGATTCACTCAAGTAAAAAAGAAAACAACCACCACGGAAAAGAAGCTTCCCCGCCGGGTATTGATTCCAGAAAAAGGAGGAAAAGGCCCTGGTAAATAAAAACACCTTTTGGTATGGATAAACCGACTTATAATTTCAGAGATACTATTGATAAGGTATATTCTAGCAGCAGGAGTAGGAGTCGGACATCACATGCATCACAAACTGGTGGATCATCCTCCTTTTGACCTTTCACTATTATAAATATCAAGGACCGGACTCTTCTGCTTTCCCCTTGTACGGTCCATTCATTACCATTAATGATATGGTAAATAATAATGAACTGGCCTTGTCACATCATCCATACTTTACCGGTGGGGTCTGCTATCATTTGAGCCCGGAAAAAGGTCCGAGTATTTTTCAATAATCTCATCGTTATTATTATAGTAAATTTTAATATTTTTTTCTGTAATTAATAAGCTGGTCAAACAGTCCTAAATTGGAGTAGAATTGGCCCTGGTTCTGCTTCGTCGCCGACTACTTCTTGGGAAGCAAAAGGAAGAAGAAAAAAACAAAAAAGAGAGGAAAAAGAAAAGGTGACGGGCAGAAAAACAAAGAGGCACGTGAAGCGTCATGCTGGTTCACGTGAAGGGCACGCTTTTGCTTTTGTCATGGGAGAGTGACGTGGATGTTTTGAGACAATGATGGAAAGCAGGAAGATTAAAAATAAAAAAAGAAAGGAAACTGGAAGTTGGGAGTTCGTGGAAGATAAGGTGGGGCCTAGAGGAGAAGTGGTCAAATTCAAAATTGGGGCATGTGGTCCACGTGCTCCTCTTTCGACTACTCTTTGGGTGGCACATGCCATGGTTTTCAGTTACGCAACTGAACCACCCCCCCAACCCTTTCTCTTTCGTTCGGGTCCCCACCATCCCTCTTCTTTCTTTCTTATTCATATTAATACTATATTCATTTTCATCATATATTAATAAATTTATAATTGTTATTATTATTAATTATTAATATATAAATAATAATTAATTAATATTTTATGTTTAATAAAAATATACATACATTATTATATTATTAATTCATTGATTTACATTATCTAAAAATATTAAAATTTAAATATTGAACTTTTATTTTAAAAAATTATAATAATTTTGGTATTGAATGGGAAGACGAGGATAAAAAAAAATGTTTTGAAGGTTGAATATAATGATTTAAAATGATATTTAATGATGATGGAAAGTTGAAATGAAATTGGTATGGGGGGGGGGGACAAAGCGAATAAATGATATGATTAGAAAAAATGGGAATGATAAAGAGAAGGGAAGGAGTTAAGGCGAAGAAGGGAGAGGGGAGAGGTGGCCCAGGAGACAGTCGTGGAGTATTAGCATCCTAACACCAGATGATATGGTAGATTAGTGAAAGACGTGCTTAATTTTTGAACACACCTTTATGTGAATGAATGATTCACCCCAGGAATCTTCTTCTCCTGGTTTCTGTTGCCCCGTTGATTTTGATGGTTTCTTTCTCAATCTCTTCCATGTTTTGCTTCTACGATTCATGTGGTCGAGGTTGGACCATGTCAGGTTTCCTTTGTCTCTTTATTATTGCATTTTCCAGAGGTCCCTTCTCTCTCTTTTTTTCTTAAATTTGGCCCAATGTAATGCTATCCTTTCGGTTGACATATCTCAGGATTATCCTAATAGGATTTTATCCACCTTCTTCTCTCCTTCCTCTCCTCCCTCATTTGCTGCTTTTCTTTCATGGTTATATAAAGTCTCCTGGATTTGAAAATTCCTTCCACTTGTGGGTTTTTTGGATTTACTGATCCAGAAACATCTGAATCAAATTAGAACACATCATTTCTCGATAACCCAGTTGGCAGATTTAGCTTCCATGTAAGTTTCATGCTTAAATAAATCTTCTATATCTAACTTTGCACTGGTTTTGATACTGGAAGCGTTTCTATTTCAGGGATGCTGGTGATGAATTTGTGGAATTGGTGTGGGAAAATGGTCAAGTTCTTACTCGTGGAAGATCTGTTCGTAATACATCCAGCGTCGGCTACTCTTCTCGCCATCCCAAACCAAAACCTGACAGTACTACTAGCGCTGGAGAGATCTGCCCCCAAAAGAAACCTAGATTAGGGACTTCGGATTCTACCATGTTCAGTCTTTCCGGTCATGGTGAATTTCCAAAGCATGATTACCATCATGTATTCAGCAGTTTTATGGATCAAGCAAGAGATCATACGCTTGATAAGCATTTGACTGAGCCCCAGATTGTTCCGGTGTGTCAAGACGAAAACTCAAGGCCGGTCAATGCATCTGAAGTGGAAATTCCTCACCTTACAAATTCTAGGAATGACCCATTATATCATCAGTCCACTTTGCATGACTGCCAGGTTTCAGCTTCATTCAGAAGATCAATTATGAATGCGAGCCAAAGTCAGTCTTCTATGGGTGGATTACCGGAGTTGAATTGGCAGCAGCTGAAATCTTCAGGACCTGACGAACAGTTGGGCTTAAGAAACCTGTCCTACTTCTTAAGGTCAGAAGGGGATCCGAGTTCTTCAAGAGTACCAGAGCTGAAAATTGCCAACATGGAAAAACATCCCTCATCTCTTTTGAAGCCAGAAACCTGTTCAGGAAATGCAAAAGAATCTTGTAAATGTCAAGATCTAATAGCAACTGAGATCGATCGAATTCGACAGATTAGAATTCCTCCAAAAGAACCAATCCCCGATGAGCAATCAGAAACTCCTGCATATCGAAGTTCTATCAGAAGCAGTAAGCAAGCTCTTGATCCAACATCACGCACGAAAACAAGCACTGCCAATAGAAACCCTGATGAAGGAAAATCTACAGATCAAGTGGTTGCAGCTACTTCAACATGTTCACGTGGAGCTTCTAATGATCTAAATTCCTGTCTGAAGAGGAAACATGGCACTGCAGAGGAGATGGCATCTTTAAGCGAAGTACGTTTAAGAATACATATAAAGCACTTTCGGCCTTTAACATGTTACATAAATCTAAGAATACCCATAATTTTTCTATAAACAGAATGATGATGAGGAACAACGAGTGCCGAAATCAGTACCAGTTCGTGCTGGTTACGGGAAAGGAAAAACTCCAGAAGTTTATAATGTGTCTAAAAAGAAGGTCAGTCTTTTGCTGTTCCAAATTAACCCGTTAATATCAGAATATCAATCTTTCAAGAAATCTAATTCACCTTGATTATCAACCATCTTTAAACAGAAAAGAAGGAACAAGATCAGCAAGAAGATACGTGCATTACGAGCTCTCATTCCAAATTCCAACAAGGTATAAACAACATTCAATCCAAATTTTGTCAGTGAACTTACTTCTTTAATCCTTTGCTTCTCATCTTTGGTGGTCTGATTCTTAAGGTCGATGAAGCTTCCATGCTTGATTACGCAATCGAGTATATCAAGACCCTTCAGATTCAACATCAGGTTTTCATATAAATATTTGTTAGTTGGTGTTTTTGTTTCTTTACTTTATTTGGAGGTAATATTTAACATGATTAACTAAATGCAGATACTGTCAATTGGGGGCAATCTATGTATCCCGCCTATGATGATACCGACTCCATTGCAACAATCACAGGCACAGCCAGGATTGACCCATTTCTCTCCGGTTGGAGTAGGGATGGGAATGCCAATGCCTATAGCTCCATTATTCACAAGTTCACCACTTTTTAATTTCACAAGAAGTCAGGTGCTACCAATGCCAATGGCATCAGGGACACCATTCAACCCTTTTCTTGGTGGAGTGGCACCGTTTTTAGGTGCCGCCACGCAGATGGAGCTCATGAGATCTGCCGAAGCAACATCAAACATCAACTCAGAGATGAAAAGCACGTAGGCTCAAAGATCCAACCATAATTTCAGGTTCGTTTCTTAGATTACATCAGTAAGAACTGCCCGAGTGAATTTGCCTGCTTTTGTGGAATGGGATTGCAAAACAGCAGTTACTTGCATTATTAGGAAAATTCAGATACGACCATCGCAAACATTATGGAACAAGCGTTGTGTGATGGGGGTATCCGAGGAAAATTCCAACAAAGCCTCGCAAGTATAAAAGAAAGAAAATCGGCTGTTGTCAGATTTTTCTTTAAACAAACTACATATGAATTAATATGTTCTCTTAATCTTTTCTTTGTTAAACCCTTGTGTGGGATCGTGTTTATATTCACTGCGTTACACGCGGATCAATGCATTTACACGTATGTATAAGATCTTAAGGCATTCTCAATAATAAAAATAGAGAAAAATAGGATTGATCTTGATGAGCGATTTAGAAGTAATTTCTGATGTTTAAATTGATATTAATAATAAATATATTATTTAAATAATGTATATATGCATACCATACCATGCTAACTTCTCATAAGGACAAAAGAGAATCACATATAATTTTTTGAAAAATACGTATTTACCCATACTTTTCGGTAAATTATATTTTCAACCATCAATTTTAATTAAAAGCATTTTTCGTACAACACTTGAAAATTATAAAAATAACACTATTAGAGATTATCCAAATGCTCTTTTTACGGGGAAACTACGCAGCTCAATGAAGTCCCAAATTACACCCTCGTGTCCGTCCATGATTTCTTTCTGGGCTTTCAGCCCTAATCCATATCATACAACCACTGCAAGAATGGCCTTCTGCAGAAACGCAGAGAGCCAGAATGTTTGTCGAGGATTATAATATTTTTTTTAATAAAGAAACATTCAAAGATTCTGATGGACTTAGCGTTAGTGTGGGTATGTTAAAGAAGTTAGCTAGACAGGGACGTGCCTTTATTCTGGGTCTACGATTCCTTTCCATTCAAAGCTTGCTTGCTCTGCTGTATATACCCTACAAACAAATATTAATCGGGATGCCCTAATCTTCTCCTTTTCTTTTCTTTTTCTCTTTTCAGTGGAATTGATCCCAGCAGCTACCTTTTACTATAATTATAAGTATTTAGTTATTTTTTTTAATCTTTAAACAGCACCTTTAAAGAACATTTTAAATAAAGAATGGATGTGCTTTGCTTGGACAGGAAATGCTAGACATAATGAAGCGAGAGATACCATCCACTTCGCTTCACATGCTTTAAGTTAAAGGTAGGTTTCTTAAGGTCTGTGCTTTATTCTACCTTCCTTCATTATATAATCTGGCATGAAAATGCCACTCCTGTGTTGCTGCTCACTCAACTATGTATGAGCACCTCCATTATTGCCATACGTAGCCCATGATGCCTTCAAATTAAGAAACCAGGCTTCTCTACCCTATTCATATCTACACAATATAATTTATCTGTCCATATGCTACGTCTCACAGAGTCTTCCAACCAGCTGCTGCATAGGGTCTAGTGATTTACTTATATAATTGCCAAATTTTATTTTAAAATATTGTATTGAACCCAAAATGAATATTGATATTAAAAATATCAAAATTATTCATTTTTCTTAAATAATAAAAAAATGATAGAATCATATAAATAAAAATTTATAGTATAATCATATTATTTAGTATGTTTATAATTTAATTTTTATTTTATATCAATTTCACTTTTAATTTTAATTTTATTTAGTTTTATAATCTTTTTTCCTTAATTATATTAGTAAAAAAAAATTCAAAAATCAATTTATTATTGTCTATTTATCATTTGTTGTCCTTGTCCTTGGTGATTCTTCTTATACTTTTCTTTTTCTTCTTTAAAACTTTCATATTCTTCTTTTTATTTTTTTATTCTTCCTTTTCTGTTTTTATTTTTTTCTTCTTATTGTTGGTCTTTCTCTTCTTCTTTTTAATTACTGAGTGTGATATTTTTACTGTTATAAATATATGCAAGTATATATACATTATATATGCAATGTATAGTATATATGATATATAAATATATATATATATATATATATATATATGAATACTGTATATTATGGTAAATAATATATATCATAAATATTATATATATATATATATATGAATACTGTATATTATGGTAAATAATATATATTTATTAAGAAACAAATCAAGAAATATATAAAACATGAAAAATATAATGAAATTACATTTAAAAAATTAAATTAAAATAAATTAGATTTAAGAAGTAGAAGAAGAATAATAGTTAGGAGAGGAAGAAGAAGACGACTATATATTAAGAGAAAAAAGAAAAAAAAATGAATGATGAAAAATATTAAGGAAAAATTAAATCTAAGTCAATTTTTTATTTTTGTATTTTATATTTTTTTGAAGAAGTATTTTTAAGAATTATAGAAATTATTTTGATAAAAAAAATAACATGAAAAATTCATTGGTATAATTTTTAAAAAAATTATAAAAATTGAGAAATTGCTAATTTGCATAGCGCTTGTGCCAGGCCCAAGACTAATGGGGAAATCCTCTTGCTTTATATATGTTTTCATTTCCAACCCCAACTCCTAAGCGTGCAAAGGAGAGAAGAAAACAAAGATAAAACGCACTTGCACTGTAATGATGATGATGGCGGTGGATTATGTGTGGATATTAATTGTTTCTCTGGTACTTCTTCTTGCTTCGAAGATATGGAAGGCAGTTTGGATTTCGTTGTGGACACCATATGCCTTGGCTAAAAGTTTCCGGAAGCAAGGGGTTCAATGCCCGCCTTACGCTCTCTTCACAGGTTCTCTTCATGAAATGAAGAGAATGAAAATGGAGGCCAATCGAATTGTTCTATGTACCAACTCAAACGACATCGTTGAGAAGGTTCTTCCTCACTTCTACAAATGGTGTCCTCTTTATGGTGAGTGATGAAACTGTTATAGTTTGTAAGAAGTAGGATAGATTTGCTTTCTGTTTCTGCAGGTTTTGGCTTCTTAGCTTATTTGTTTTCCTGTTTTCTTTACATAGATGCATACAGTTCATCCTTTGCCAAAGAAAGGTTTCCAGATTTGGAAGCATAACTGAAATTTTGTTAGCATGTTGCTATAGTTTCTAAATTTGAATTCATGATATTCAACCAGAGAATATATTAAGTTAGAGAATGAATGAATGCCCTTTTGGAAATTAAGCACGGGAACAATGGAGAGATCCTTTCTTTAAGTTGTTGACAGAATCGAAACCCGCAATGATATAATTATTGTCTCCTAGTTCCCTTTTTATTCTTGTTTATTGAGTAATATAGACCGGAAGTTGTTATGTTTCTTTCATATGGATTTGCAGTTCAATAGATTACTATTTTGATACATAAAACATTTAACATGAAGCAATAGTGGAAGGACCGTCGATGTTTTCTGAGAGGATTGGACAATGAACAGCAGAATAAAGGGACAAAGATGATATCAACTGAGTAACATGCCTGAAGTTTTTAATCTCAGTGCATGTCTCGGCCCTCATTTCTTTATTTTTATATTACAAAAGGACTAATTTGATTAATTTATTAGCTATTTGAAACATTTTGTATGCATCATTCTCAGGGGAAACAATTGTGTATTGGCACGGGACGAGGCCAGTGATTTGCGCAGCAGATCCTGACCTTGCCAAGCAAATATTATCAAACAAGTTTGGCTTCTATCTGAAACCAGATCATAGTCCTACGATACTAGCATTGACAGGGAATGGAGTTGCTGTTATCAATGGACCGGAATGGGTCAGGCATAGAAGGATTGTCAATCCTGCTTTCTCGGTGGACAAAATCAAGGTCTAATATGCGTTAATGGCGGCCTGTTTTTCTTTTTCCTTGTTGGCTATTGACATTGCTTTTGGTCTTTGACAGGTTCTGGTGAAGAGAATGTTCCCATGTATAGTATCGATGCTTGACAAATGGGAAAGTCAGGCCCAGGCAAACCAGGAACGATGTAAGGAAACAGAAATTAATGGAGAGTTCCGAAGGCTGACTGCTGATATTATAGCCCATACTGCGTTTGGTAGTAGTTACGCTCAAGGCAAGGAAGCCTTTGAGGCGCAGAATGAGCTTCAGTACTTCTGTGCTGCTTCGGTTCTTGACCTTTTCATTCCTGGAAGCCAGTAATCGCCTCGCTCATCCATTAATTTCTACTAATTAACCCTCTCGATGGTCAATATTTGGTGGTTTTTGACTTCCCTCTAATTGTTTTTTCTTTTGTCATGTAGTTATCTCCCAACCCCATCAAATATTCAATTGTGGAAGCTAGATAGAAGAGTGAGGAATTCTTTAAGGGATATCATAAAGAGTAGACTTAATTCTAGTGATTCAGATGGCAGTTATGGAGAAGATCTGCTTGGTTTGATGATCGGAGACTCAGAGAACACTGGAAACAATGGAGGCCCAAAGTTAAACTTGGATGAAATTATGGAGGAGTGCAAAACATTCTTTTTCGCTGGGCACGAAACCTCGTCAAATCTGCTAACTTGGGCTGTTTTCTTGTTGAGCCTTCACCAAGACTGGCAAACAAGATTAAGAGAAGAAGTGTTGACAGAATGCAGCAAGGAAATTCCTGATTCAGAAATGTTGAGCAAATTAAAACTGGTAACTCCTCGTCTTCATTCCACTATTCTAATTAAAACCTTGTACGCCCTTGTCCAGTTGGCTTATGCTGATGTGTAGGTAAACATGGTCCTTCTGGAGACATTGAGATTGTACTGCCCAGTAGTGGAAATTTTCAGACAAGCATCAAAAGACATGAAACTGGGGAATCTGATGATTCCAAGGGATGCATGGGTAACAATTCCCTTGGCAATGATTCACAGAAGGAAACAACATTGGGGTGAAGACGCAAACGAGTTCAATCCGAATAGGTTTGCGAATGGGAATTCGAAGGCTGCAAAACACCCGAATGCATTTCTCGGCTTTGGAATGGGCCCAAGAACTTGTATCGGGCAGAATTTTGCTATGCTAGAAGCCAAGGCAGTTCTTGCGATGATTCTTCAGAGGTTTTCCTTTTCAATCTCACCCGAGTATAAGCACGCCCCGGTCGACAACCTCGCTTTGCAGCCACAATACGGCCTCCCAATTATTCTCAAGCCTTTATCCCTATAGAACGAACAGAGCTTTCCTGGTGACTGGCGCCAAGTAACGGTGGCCCAAATTGATAATTTACAATAAGCAATTGCTCTGCATGCATTGCCCTGTACATTTCTCCTATCAAATAATATAAATATATATAAGAAACAATTACTTGGTAAAATATAATCAAAATATTTTTTTAGATAATAATATGATGCATATAAACTAAGGATTAACATGAACGTAGGGATAGCCCATGATGACGTCGGTGGCTCAACAATGATCTCAAGTTGCCCCATTCATTGATATTATGGACCAATTCAGAAGTTGCAATGGTCCATTCAAGATTCAATCAATTTGCAGAAAACATTACCACCCACTTGTCTATTTCGATTAACAAGTAGTTGCATGTACATTCTTATTTATTTCAATTTTTTTAATTATTTATTATTATCTATAAATTGTTTAATATCATATATTAATTTGGAATAACTACTTCATAATGTAATTTCTTGTTGTATTTAGAAAGAAAGGTGACTAAGAAGATGA
>CANYBF011049382.1:0-11825 GCA_948192965.1 Dalechampia spathulata | reverse complement strand
CACCCGAACCCAATCTCTGAAGGGTTTAACTAGCACTCATGCTATGGGTCGGTTGGACCAATCCGGAACCATCCAGTGGTGACTCCCTTGCGACTCTTTCGAGTCCGTATCATTCCCTAAGGGAACCCCTTAGGAAGACTGCGCTTTCGCTCCAAGTGCGGTCCTCGGTCCGTGACTTTCGTAAGCCTTGCTTTGGGCTCCGGCAGAAACCGGCGCTCACACCATCCATCTACTAAAGTAATCCATGAAGGATTCATTTGGTTTTTTGCTTAACCATTTCCAAATCCATCAGAGTTACATCAAACGGGGACTTGAACCCGTTTTATTTACAGAAGGTAGTACAAAGAGGCTTCCACTCAGCCATGGTTACCTTGTTTAAACTGTGATACCACGCCAGCACTGGTCCTTCCAGTGAGATGGAGAAAAGTTACACTATCTAATCATCCGACAGGTCTGTAGTGCTCATCATCATGGTGTAGGTCTTCAGATGATTCTTCAGGTTCCTAATTCAGCTGTACTTGGGAATGTCTGGGAGCTTGAACTTGGCAGGTAGCCCTTTGATGGCTCAAACTGAGAACTCATTAAAGTCTAGATCAGACCCCATGCCTTTGGTCTTCATGATAGTCTGCAGCTGCTCTATCTTCTATTCCAAGAAAGTGGTCTCAGATTTTTAAACATCATGCATATGGAGTGAGACATCATCATCAGTCTCCATGTCATATAGATTAATGCCTTTCCCCTTTTCCTTGATAGGAGCTGGTGGAGTGATAAATTCTCCAGGACTAAGAGCCTCTCAGATCTATTGTTGTAGGAGTCTTGAAGTCATTTTTCAAGAGCTTGGCCACTTATTAGTCCATGAGCTTCTGAACTGCAGCAAGTGTGGCCTCATCTAATGTTGAGGTAAGAGGGTTAGATGATGATGCGACATTTTTGGCATACTGAGAGTCTGACATGGTCTGTATATGATAAAGAGAGTCAGCATGGATGTATGAGTATACATATGGGGTTGTATATGGTGCACATGATGCGACACATAGGATGTACGCATGACCTATTCTAGGAAACATGCAATGTTATGGATGCATAACAAAGCGGGTTAGCATGTGTGTGCATGGGATATACATGATGCGTCATGTAGAATGTATGCATGACCTATACTAGGAAACATCTAGTATTATGGCTGCAAAAGGAAATCAGTTAAATGATTGCATGAGTATGCATGTATACGTATTGGATAGAAAACATGAAACGGCTAGTGAGCACATAACACATAACAATGCTCCCTACAACCCTTATACCTCCACGAGAATTAGTCATTCAATATCTCCTATCCTAGGTGGGATACTAGCCTGGAGTTACACTAGAAACTTGAGGCACGATTCTCTCAATAAGGCAAGTAAAAGGTTTGATCGTTGCCAGATCATATGAGGGATTACAACAAAAATCCGATAGCATTTTAACCTAGTAGTATTGCTATAATAAGTGAATGCCGATGGAATTGGCATAAGGTTATGCAACCATACAGAATCATGAAAGGATTCTGACTCTTAGCAGAGCAATACGAGCATGATCATATTGTTATGATAAGAGTATGCCCATGGAATAGGCATGAGGTTGTGTAACCATACAGAATCATGAAAGGATTCTGACTCTTAGCAGAGCAATACAGATATGATCATATTGTTATGATAAGAGTATGCCCATGGAATAGGCATGAGGTTGTGCAACCATACGGAATCATGAAAGGATTTTGACTCTTAGCAGAGCAATACAAATATGATCATATTGTTATGATAAGAGTATGCCCATGGAATAGGCATGAGGTTGTGCAACCATACGGAATCATGAAAGGATTCTGACTCTTAGTAGAGCAATACGGGCATGATCATATTATAATGATAAGAGTACACCCGTGGAATAGGCATGAGGTTGTGTAACCATACAAAATCATGAAAGGATCCTGACTCTTAGCAGAGCAATACAAGGGAGGGAAATAGGCCGAGTCTATGTAAATCCATTGACATGATAGGGCAAAGATCCATATAGCATGCAATAAGGGTCTTAGTTTGGAATGTTGCTAGGCTTACTACATGGGCTTTTAGTCTGGTTGAGAATAGGCTAAGGTCCCCCACACGTTGTCCATAACCTATCCAATCAAATGGAATCATCGATATAGGACTATACCTTGCGTCTATCCATCAGGAATCATTGACGGTTATCAGTATAGTACAGCGAGTGGTGAAGGCAGATTTGCTTTTCCAAGGAGTCAAATGAAGTCCAAGGTACTCACTCACCCATAATCATCGGCTTGACAGGGAGGTGATGTGGTGTGTACAGACATGGACTCGTGTTGTGATGCATACAATTAATCCAACTATGATGGGAAAATTGATATGGAAACTCTTAGATGCCACCACTCTTTCATCGTGATGTCCCCAGTGGAGTCGCCACTATGAGTGCCAATTTCTGCCGTCGCCCAGAGTGAGGCTTGCGAGGCTCACATACTGGGGACCATACTTGGAGCGAAAGCACAGTCTTCCTAAAGGACTACCTCAGGGAATGATACAGACTCAAAAGAGTTAAAAGGGAGTCACCACCAGATGGTTCCAGATTGGTTCAACCAACTCAAAGTATGAGTGCTAGTTAAACCCTTTAGAGATTGGGTTCGGTTGGAGAAGATATATTTCTATGAGTTTCCAAGATCGATTTTACCATTATAGTTGGAGTTAATTGTCCTAAGCAGGCAAGCATACGAGCGTATATGTAAGCACACAGCGTGACATGTTATTTGGTATAGCACGATTGCACGTAGAATAGCATATAATGTTATATGTCATTTAGATGACATGGCATATGCATGACATGTAAAGTGAATGACATAGTAAAATGATATGGTAACATGGCATATGCATGACATGCAAGATGAATGACATGGCATATACATGACATGTGAAGTAAATGATATGGTATATGCAAGACATGTGGAATGAATGATATATCATATGCATGACATGTGGAATGAATGACATATCATATGCATGATATGTGAGATATGTGAAATGACATGGCATATGTATGACATGGCATAATGATGTGTATGTGAAATGGCATATGACATGGCATACGAATATGGCATGTGACATGGCATGGCATAGTGACATGGCATAATGGCATGACATATCAGCATATAACATGAAAAATTGCATGTATTGCATGGAGTATTGGCGTATTTGGGTTGTATTGGCATACGAGATAATATATGTTATGGCATAGCATATGCATGGCATGGCATAGAAGTGTGTGACATGGCATGTGACATGATATGGCATATATATTTTAGTAAATATAATAAATCATCCACAAAATAAAATTATGAAAGGCCGGTGAAAAGGATCGAGGAAATAGGGGATACACATGGGATATTAGGGATAAATTATTACAAAGCTATGAATAATTCTATCCTATTACAAAAATATCCTCGCATACATCATTTTAGGACGTTAACTAACATCCCATCCTCCTCAAGTATTTTTCCGCCTCGGGTAGCACGATCCAAAAATGCATGAGTGAAAATGATGTAAATAAACAAATAAATTCATTGTTAGCAAATAAATTTAGGACTTATTTGACTAATTCTATGCCATATGAAATCATGAACCAAAAGTCAAAGTCCAATTAAATTGTTTGGCAACAATCATGCAAATTAACACAATCCGGGTCATGAAAATCAAATAAATAAAAATAATTTTAAGCAAAATTATTTGTAATTTATCATGAAAAATCAAATAGGAATTGCTAACATCACATAACAACAATTGGAGATAGTAACTCAACCAATTTGAATCCAATCCTATCAAAAATCACATTTATACGAGTTAAATAAGCATTTAATAGATAAAAATTAATTTTGAGGCCAAAATTAATTAAATATGATTAATTTATGATAGATCTAACACATTTGAGTTACTGCCAAACATCAAATGTGACTAGAATCATCAAACCAAGCTTGAAAATGAGTGAAAAATATGATTTTTTGGAAAATTTCCAAGGAACGTGCGCAACATGTAGTGCTATGTGCTACGAACATAGCATGATGTGCGTGACATGTAAGGAGAAAATCTACAAGAAAATCAAATTTATTAGCATAAAAATGATCTACAGACAAAATACAGCAACTTTAATGAAGATAATACCTCCTTTTGACCACGAATTAGCATCCGAATTGCAAATCGAACAAGTAAATGTGCATTTAACTTGAACAATCAATTTTAAGGTTAAAATCAATTAGATTTGGACAATATTTGACAGATCCAGAACATCAAGACTATGGAAAAGCCATTAATGTTACTGGAAATATTAGATCAGAAGCAAAAACGGGTGAAATCAAAAGCAAATTTGAGTTTTTTGGAAAAATAGAAGGGTATGTGTGCAGCATATAAGCCTATGTGTGCCAAACATAGGTTTTGTGTGGCACACATAGGTGAAGATATGGTGCACATAGCAGAGAAATTTCAAGGAAAATTAAGTTTTTTAGTAAAAACATGATCAACAGATAGTTTCCAGCAAGTTTAATGAAGGAAGTACACCATTTTAGGGATGAACGTGTGTTCAAATCAAGTAAATGAGCATTTAACTTGAATAATTAATTTTAAGGCTAAAATTAATTAGATCTGGGAAATATTTTATAGATCCAAAACACTAGAAGTATGGACAAGCCTCTAATGAAGCTAGATTCATCAGATCGGGTGAAGAAACGAGTGAAAACGGGAGAAAATATGCATTTTCTGGAAAATTTGAGGCCCATATCCACATTATATAGGCCTATGTGCACTATACATAGGTTATATGTGGCACATATAGGTCTATGTGTGGCGCACATAGCCTAGAAAATAAAAGGAAAACATAGGTTTTTTGAGAAAAATATGAAATTTAGGCTAGATCTAAGCAGATCCGAAGTAAAAGCAGGTGTTTTTGATTATCAATAGGCATTAATAATCATCAAAGAACAAGATTGAAGCCAAATATCAATAAATCAACCCAAGAAATCATAGATCCAAGCAAAAACAAGAAGGAAATGGAAGAAAAATGAGCATTTAACTTACCACAGTAGGTTTTTCTTGTAAATCTTGAATCCAAACGTGATTAAGGACCTAACTAGTGTTGATTGGTCTCTAAAATCCTAAGCCAATTGATTAATTAAATGCTTAATTAATTTAAGAGTGAATTTTGGTAGAGTTTGGTCTTTTTTAGGCAAAATCCAAACTGATTTTTCATGAACCCAAGTGATATATTTATAGTGGAGGAGCTAGGGTTCAGAAAATGTAATTTTCAATGTGGGATTTGAAAATTTTAAAGCTATGTGCACCACATATAGCCTATGTGCGCAACATGTAGTGCTACATGCTCCACACATAGCATTTTGACCCGTCGCATGGGGCCCACTACAACCACATTAAGATGTGCACCCCATACCCAAGAAGCATCATTTTATGTTCTAAGACATTGTGTAATATGGCTCACATTAGATTTGGTCTCAAGAAGTGTCACACCCAGCCCATACCTGGAGTAACATGCTCACATAGTATACACGATGACCTTCCCTACGGAAAACCGCTATGTACACTACAAGGGATACGTATACATGCATAATAGACGTCGTATGGGGATAACATAAATATCGATGGTGTAAAAGTCGCAGCATAACAAAATAAAACCCTGGTCAACTCATATACATATTCAATAGTATCAACAATTCCTGTTATAAAAATGTATTCATTAAATATAAAGGTCCGGTTACATCACTGTATAACCCACCACCAAAATACAATTAGACTACTGCCAAATGGTCTATACAAGCCCCACTAATGAACTAAACAAAACTACAGAGTATGCTCGGCTGTCCAGGACCACCTTGAGAATAGGATTGCTGTCGAATCCAACTCCCTACTGATACAAGCGATCACTACTCAGGCCCTCAACTATAGGCTCAGAACCTGCGTCCATCAATTGATAAACGCTGAGTATAAAACTCAGTGGTGCTAGTTAACACATAAACATACACAAGCCAGATAAAATAAATGCAATATCATGCTTGCACCCCTTTTTCCCTCTTTCTTTTCTATTCTTTCCCTTTTCACTGTATTGTGCACAATTTCCTACCATGCTGGGTCCGTGTATGTACCGGTACTCAACTCCCAAAGGAGGGCAACTGTTATCCGGGTCCTTAAACCCCTTTTTCCTCTATGTCTCGAGACTCGACTCCCGTATGAGGCAATATAATATACGATTCCATTATGGAATCCTGTAATATATGACCCAGCATGCCTTTTTCCTCTTTTCTCTCGCTCTTTTCTTCCATTCTCAATCCCTTATGTCATGTTTATGCCTATATACAATGATATAGTAAGACAGATACAAGCAGAGCATAGCATATCAAACAATCATCGAGCTCACATCATAAGCACATAGCATATATGGGAAACAAATCCCCAATTATCAATCTCTAGGCCGTACTAGACTTGAAAATATAAGAAAAGGTAAATAAACTTGAAACTCAATCGAGCACAAACCTGTATCAAGCTACTTCTAGTGTCTAAATCCGTAGACCAAACACTAGACTCGTCTAACAAGCTCTACACGCTTCACAGCATGAAGGAAGATAGATTCCAGGGGTTAGGGACGTTTTGGAAGAGTTTAGAAGGAAGAAAATTAAGAAAAGTCAAAGAAAAGTCTAAGTTTATCCTCTTAAAAATGGGGTTTTAAGTCGCGTACGGCCGTACCAAAACTCCGTACGCCCGTACCAAACTTAAATTCCTAATGCCTTGATTTCCTGTGAGCAATCATACACCCGTACGTAAAATGGTACGCCTGTACAACCTCTTGGTATGCCCGTACCATCTCCAGGAAACTTGGTACGCCCGTACAACCTCTTGGTATGCCCGTACCGTCTCCAGGAAACTTGGTACACCCGTACGGTTATCCGTATGCCTGTACCGCCACCTATAAATCCACCACAAAGGCTCCACTCAGCCTTACTCACCCGATACCTGCTGAAAACACTTCAAAACAGTCCTAAACACAATCAAATCACTGTCCCTCATCCAACCAAGAAGTCACGCTTCCCAATAAGGTGACAGCATCGCAAACAATCAGCACACATCCATATATACATGCATACATACATACACACATAAAGATACAACATCAACAGTACATCATCGTATAAAATCACATATGCATACAGACCTCTAGATGTATACCAGATACGTCACTCACATGGATGTGACAACTCTCTCCCCCTAAAAAGAAATTTTGTCCCGAAATTAGAATCGAACTTATAAGAGAAAAATTGAGGATATTGCTCTCTCATCATAGCTTCCTGCTCCCATGTCGCATCTTGACCCGTGTGATGGTTCCATAATACCTTAACTAAAGGTATCCATTTATTCCTTAATTACTTTACTTCTCGGGCTAAAATCTGAATCGGTTCCTCCTTATAAGACAAATCGGGTTGAATCTCAATCGATTCTATTGGGAGCACGTGTGAAGGATCAGATTTGTATCTTCTTAACATAGAAACATGAAAAACATTATGAATCCTATCCAGATCCAGTGGCAAAGCCAATCTATAAGCCAACGGTCCAACACGCTCTAGTACCTCGTATGGACCAATGAAACAAGGACTTAATTTCCCCTTCTGATCGAATCTCATAATTTTCTTCCACGAAGATACTTTCAAAAATACCTTATCTCCAACCCCATACTCAATATCATGTCGCTTTAAGTCCAAATACGACTTATGTCTGTCAGAAGCAGTTTTCAGTCTGGACTTAATCAGTTTCACCTGTTCCTCCACCTGCTAAACCAATTCAGGCCCAATCAATCTCCGCTCACCAACCTCATCTCAATGCAAAGGCGTCCTACACCTTCACCCATATAAAGCCTCATAAGGAGCCATTTGTATACTCGACTGGTAGCTGTTATTATATGCAAATTCCATCAAATGAACATAGTGATCCTAGCTACCCTCCCATTTGAGAATACAGGCACGTAGCATATCCTCTAAAATTTGTATTACCCTCTTTGATTGCCCATCAGACTGGGGATGAAAAGCTGTACTGAAATGTACGTTTGAGCCTAAAGCTCTCTGAAAAGCTCCCCAAAATTGAGATGTAAACTGTGGATCTCTATTTGACATGATAGACGATGGAATCCCATGCAATTAGACAATCTCCCTCATATATAACTCTGCCAATGTCTCCAATCCGTAATCCATTCATACAGGAATGAAATGCATCACCTTGGTCAATCGGTCGATAATAACCCAAACTACATCATGTTTCGTTTGCATCAATGGTAACCCCGTAACAAAATCCATTGTAATCCAATTCCATTTCCATTCCAGCATCGGTAACGGATTAAGTAGTCCAGCTGGTACTTGATGTTCAGCTTTAACTCGTTGATAAATCAAGCACTTAGTCACATACTCTACTATATCCTTCTTCATACCAACCCACCAATAGTACTGCCTCAAATCTTGATACATCTTAGTACTACCGGGATGATAAGCATACGTCAAACTATGGGCTTCCTCTAGAATCTGTCTCTTTAATTCCTCATCTACTGGGATATACAACCATGTTCCATGCCTTAAAATACCATCCTCGTCCATAGAAAACAGGGTAGTCTTACCCGTCTACACCTTCTGTAATTATTTTTGGTATTCCACGTCACCATTTGCACTTCTCTGTATCTGGTCTGTTAACATAGGCTTCACCTTTAGCTGTAACTGTGCCAGAATATAGTCAGACTATATCGTCAGAGTAGCATCTAACTGTTGCATCTCATAAACTAATAGTAATGAGGATTGTCATAATCCGGCAAACATCTTCTGACTCAATGCATCGGTAACTGAATTAGCTTTCCCTAGGTGATAATCTATCACACAGTCATAATCCTTAATAAGCTCAATCCAGTGTCACTGCCTCAGGTTTAACTCTTTCTATGTACCCAGATACTTCAAACTCTTGTGATCTATGTACATATAACAGAGCTCACCATACAGGTAATGTCGCCAGATCTTAAGAGCAAAAACAATCGCTGCTAACTCCAGATCATGTGTGGGATAGTTCCTTTCATGTGGCTTCAATTGCCTCAAGGCATAGGCAATCACTTTCCTATCTTGCATCAAAACACATCCTAAACCATTCAACGATGCGTCACTATAAATCACATACGCTTGACCCAGAGTGGGTAGTGTAAGAACTGGAGCTCGTGTTAAACACTCCTTTAGTTGCTTGAAACTCTTCTGACATTCCTCCGACCAGACAAAAGGAACATCCTTCCTTAGCAATGTCATCAAGGGTAAAGCAATTATCAAAAATCCCTTAACAAATCTTCTATAATATCCTGCCAAACCTAAGAAACTACAAACCTTACTAACATTTCAAGGAATCTGCCAGTTAAGCACAGCTTCCACTTTACTCGGGTCTACTCTAATCCTCTCTGCCGAAATCACATGCCCCAAGAACGCTACTTGATCAAGCCAAAACTCATACTTCGATAACTTGTCGAACAACTGCTTCTCCCTCAGTCGTTGCAACACCAATCTCAATTGACAATCATGGTCCTCTCTGGTCTTAGAATACCCCAAAATATCATCAATGAACACCACCATAAACTGATCCAAATAATCAGTAAACACCATGTTCATTAATGCCATAAACGCTGCAGGTACATTCATCAAACCAAACGGCATCACCAAGAACTCATAATGCCATATCGAGTCCTAAACGCTGTCTTCACCACACTACCTTCCTCTACTTGCAATTAATGGTAGCCTGACCTCAGATCGATCTTAGAAAAGACTGCCGCATCTTTAAGCTGATCAAACAAATCATCGATACATGGAAACGGGTATCAAATTCTTAATCGTCACCTTATTCAACTGTCTGTAGTCTATACACATCCGCATAGACCCATCCTTCTTCTTCACAAACAACACAGGCGCACCCCAAGGTAAAACACTTGGGCAAATAAACCCCTTATCCAGTAATTCCTACAGTTGCACCTTCAACTCCTTCAGCTTGGTCGGTGCTATCCGATAAGGTGTTATGGATATCGGTTCCATACCCGGTAATACCTCAATCTCAAACTCCACTTCCCTCTCAGGCGGTAACTTTGGGAATTCTTCTGGAAACACATCAGGGAAGTCACATACAGTTAGAATCTCTATTAACTGTATCCCCTTCTATCTCCCATCAATCACATGTGCTAGAATTGCCTCACAACCCTGTAACAGTAACTTTTACGCAGTTACAGCTGTCACTAGCCCCGCTGTCACTAACAGTACGTTACCCTTAATCAAAATCACTTCCTCCTCAGGAGGCTGAAGGGTCACTGTCTTCCGTAGATAGTCCATCACTACACCATACCTGGCTAACCAATTCATCCCTAGTATAATGTCATACTCTTGGAATGGCATATCCACGAGATCAGACAAGAAACAAATACCCTGAATAATCAAGGGACATCACCTATAAACTCTCTCAACTATCACATCCCCTCTTAAAGAACTAGAAACCATTATCCCATAGCCTAATCTCTCACTTGACATCTTAAGCAATCGAGCAAAACTAACATTGATATATGAATGCGAAGAACCGGGATCAAACAACACTAAAGCATCATGATCAGAAATAAGAACTGTTACACCCACATTAAAGACCCTAGGAGTTAGGTATTTAGATACATGCATGTGTAAATGAATGGTAGGATTGAATGATGTATGTGATGTGTATGAACGTATAATGATGGTTTTGTGCTTGTGCATATATGTGTTGCTACGAGTTAATATGTATGAATTTATGTGCTTGACTTGTGTGTCGTCGCCTTATTGAGGAGCGTGTCTTCTCGGTTGGATGAGGGATGGCGTATAGATGTGATTTGGTATGCTTTGGAAAGTGTGTTTAGGGCTAGCAAGGAAGTTTGTGACAGTTACAGATGAGTTTAGGCTTGCCAAGAGGCATAGGTTGGATTTTAGGAAGTGGTATGGGCATACAGATTGGTCGTACAGTCGTACGAGATAGGGGAACTACAGGGATTTTAGGTCCTGGAGGGCGTATGGGCATACCAGAAGGCGGTACGGCCGGACGCGAGCTCGCAGGAATTTAGGTTTGTCAGTAAAATTGAGTACGTACGGGCATACCGTTGCTCGCAGGAATTTAGGTTTGTCAGAAGTTTTGGTTCGGTACGGGCGTACCAATAGCCGTACGGCCGTACGCGACTTTAATTTGACTTTTTAAGGGTTAAGACAGCACGGTTTTCCTTAGTTCTTTCCCTATTTCCTTTAGCTAAAACATCCCTAAACCCTATCAAATATCCCACTTGGAGATTCCAAGTGTCCCTAGCGTACGAGAACGCGGAATAGAAGCTAGACACGATTAGAGACAAGATCACCGGCTTACGCTAGACGTAGCTTGATTTTCAGGTTAGTGCTAGTTTTATGTTTTTAGCCACCTACAGCTTGTTTCTGTTGCCATGAGACTTAAACTAAGTTTAGGCTTGTATTTCTACCTTGTATCTTATTCGTTGAGGCATGCTATATGAATGATTACTGTTTGATGCTTGGATTGATGTTTTCTTTGCTTGATAATGCGATGAATTGTCCAAGCTTTCGTGTATACGATGAATTGATAGTAATGACATGTTGACATGCATGGAGATGAATGATGAGGAAAGAAAGAGAGAAAAGAAAAGGAGAAATAAGAGCAGAGCTCAGCTCTGGGCACACTGGATCAATATGAAATGGGATTCCTTCGGGAATC